>VWZE01011561.1:159108-201334 GCA_013396675.1 Eubucco bourcierii
TGAGCAGCGATGTGTAGATGTTTTAGGTGGACTCAGGGTATTGGAAAGGGAAAGAAGTAAAATTCTTCTGTTTGCTTTATGTCAGTGATCTGCTCTCATTTGCTCTGCCAGTTCCTTGCCTTGTGCCTGGGTGTTTGTACAATCAGCTTAGTGTAGTTACCACTCATCATGTTAAAGGCTGTCAGTGTTTTATAGCAGAAGACTTGAAACAGAAGCTTTCAAGGAAAAGGAGTGCAGTGTGTTTGCACTAACAGTGTCCTCACCTTAAAAGAAAGGCAAATCCATCAGGAGTTGAGTTTCTCTGTAACTTTTGATGTTTCCACAAATAGCTGCTGCCCAGTGCTGTGTGGTCTGGCCTGCATTCAGCTTCTGCTTCCCCTTTGTGAAATGCTGATTCAGGAATGATTAAAATACCTTAAAATACACCAAAACCTCTTGATTCTCCAAGTGGCTCATGCCAGTGTGCCATGAAAATGTCCTGCCTGGTGTTCTCTGTGGCATAGCTGGGAGAAGTGGGAGTCTGTTCAGCTCAGAGTCTGCATTCCTGCAGCATCTTTTTCCTCTGTGAACTTAAGTGTAACCATGTTCAATTTCCCCAACTCAGGTGGCTGTATCCTGGTGCTGAGTAGGAACTTTGTGCAATATGCCTGCTTTGGACTGTTTGGAATTATAGCATTACAGGTAGGAAGCTTAAATCTTCAACCCTGCTAAACCATGGCTTGCAAATCTCCTCTCTCAGCCCCACCACTACCAACATTGAAACACAAACTCACAGCCCTGCAATATTTCTTCCACCCTGGCCTAGTGCCAGCCCTTGATGGCTTTGAACTATTTTGCTGCTTCTGTTCTGATATGCCAAACAGATCCTTGGCTGTAATTGCAATTAGTCAGCTGGAGGAGTCCTTGATTCAGGACTTGACCTTGACCAATTTAGCAGAAGTAACTCAAATGTACCTGGATGTCAGGAATGTGCCAGATGTGGAACTTGGGAGTTGCATGTCAAAAGGGCAAGGGATGATGGTTTGAAGAGATGAGGAGGAATTTTTTCACTCTGAGGGTAGTAAGAGCCAGGCCCAGGTTACCCAGAGGGGTGGGAGATAGCCCCATCCCTGGAGCCATTCCATGGAGATTGAAAATGAGTATTAGGAGAAAGTTGTTTGCAGTGAGGGTAGTGAGGCACTGGCACAGGTTGCTCAGGAAGGTTGTGGCTGCTCCCTCCCTGGAGGTGTTCAAGGCCAGGTTGGATGAGGCCTTGAGGTGTCCCTGCATATGGCAGGGGGTTGGAGCTGGCTGATCCTTGTGGTCATTTCCAACCTTCCCATTCTATGATTCAAGTTATCTGGGGCTCTGAGCAACCTGCTGACTGCAGGGAGGTTGGACTGCATGCCCTTTAAAGGTCCCTTCCCACCCAAACCATTGCATGCTTCAGTGATGTGTGTTGGTTGGTTGGTGTTGGTTTTTTTTGGCCTTCAGCACCCAGCTGTTTGGAAATGATCCAAGCTAGTGCTGTCCTTCCCCTTCCAAACCAGGGAAGCTTGGTGGGGGCTAAATCACAAGTCAAATCCTGGCTTCTGTTCCCTGTTTCACACTGACTGCCTGATGTGAGCTACTTTGCTTCCTTCAGTGGAACACACTTCCCAACCTGTGCTCCCCATAGCAGAAGCTAAGTGAGAGGGGTGCCATAAACCCCAGAGCTCTGAGGGTGTTCTGTGGTGTTTTCACCTGCTTTCTTCTTTTCCCCAGACTATTGCATACAGCATCCTATGGGACCTGAAGTTCCTGATGAGGTATGGCATTATGAGAATGGAGTGAAAACTTGGCACTGCTGCTTGCTGACAGAAGAAATCATCTTTGCACTTGGGAAGATTTCACAAGTGATGCATTTACACTGAACCCATGGAAGGACAGCACTTTAAATCAGCAGTCTGTGTTACAGCACAGGCAGCAGGCTCAGCACTGGAGAAGGGAGGGACTAATCCTCACACACTGGGATCTGAGTGCTTTGCTTCCTTGCTGAGAGCTCCCAGACTGTCCAGGTGGGATCAGTGAGTTGCTGTCACTGCTGAAATGGGCAAAAGAGAGCTGTGCTCGTGCATGGCTGAAGCCATTTGTCAAGGGAACTGCAGCATGTGGCTACTGGAGTGGCTTCTGGGCTCCTAAACCCTTTCTTGAAGTAGAAGACAGGGCCTGAGGGTTTTGTTGAGTACTGGCTGGCTGCTGGTTTGTCACTGCTCTGAGAGGAGGGCAGGGGCCCAGCACAGTAGCTCTGACCTCACTACCAGCCTGTCAATGTGTAACTTCTAGCAGCACTGCTGTTCTGTTTTGTCAGTGCAACCTCTGAACTACTTCTGGCCTATCTGGCAAAACCTGAGGTACAGAATAACTTCAGCAGCACCAAATTTGGACTGATCCAGATGCTGAGCAGCTGTGGGTGCTGGATTTCCCTGGCAGGCTCTAGGCCTGTTGTGCAAATCTTTGTACACTGCTGCTGTTACAGCTGGGAACTGGGATGCAGACACAAATCACAAGGGGCAGAGCACTCCTGATTGGTGTCCAGGATTGGAAGGGGGCTGCAGGAGAGCTGGAGAGGGACTCTAAGGGATGGAGTGAAAAAGAAAGAAAAGGAAGAGACAGGGGAAGAGAGAATGGAGAAAGAGAGCAGCAGAGATAGTTAGCACCCATGGTCCTGTTCTGGTATTGGGGGTTGTGGGGAAAGATGTTCCTGGGCTGCTGCTTTCAGGCTGAGGTGTCCCTGGTGTTGTGTATAAATATCTGAGGGGTGGGCATCAAGTGGACAGGACCAATCTCTTTTCAGTGGTTTGCAGCAAGAAGACAAGGAGCAACAGGTACAGACCTGAACATGGAACATCTCACCTCAAAATGAGGTGAAACTCCATTACAGTGAGGGTGGTGGAGCTCTGGAACAGGCTGCCCAGAGAGGCTGTGGAGTCTCCTTCTCTGGAGACTTTCACAACCCACCTGGATGCATTCCTGTGTGGACTACCCTAAGGGATCCTACTTTGGCACCAAGGTTGGACTCAATGATCTGTGGCAGTCCCTTACAACCTCTAATATTTTGTGATTGTGATTTGTGAGTGACAGGACAAGGGCTGAGGGCTTCAAAGTGGAAGAAGCTGCATTTGGGTGAGACTTTTAAGAAGAGATTCCCCCCCACCCACCCACGAGGGTGATGAGGCACAGGAACAGTTTGCCCAGACAGGTTGTGAAGACTCCAAACCTGAAAGTGTTTGAGGTCAGGTTGGATGAGGCCTTCAGCAACCTGCTGTAGTGGGAGATGTCCCTGCCTATAGCAGGAGGTTTGATACTAGATGGACTTTAAAGCCCCTTCCAATCCATTCTGTGATTGTTTGAGCTGAAATTGTCAGAGAAGACTTTCTAGATGGGTGCAAAGTGTAATAAACTGTGGGGTTTTTTTCTTCCCCCCTTCATTTCTGTCTGCAGGAACCTTGCCCTTGGGGGAGGCTTGCTGCTGCTGCTGGCTGAGTCACGCTCAGAGGGCAAGAGCATGTTTGCTGGTGTCCCCACCATGAGGGAGAGCTCTCCAAAGCAGTACATGCAGCTGGGGGGCCGTGTGCTGCTGGTCCTCATGTTCATGACACTGCTGCATTTTGATATGAACTTCTTTTATGTAAGTATCTGTGAACAGAAGGATGAGTTAAGAAAGCAGGAGATCAAAACCCTCTGAGAGTTATCAAGGGGATGAGTTAAGAAACCAGGAGATCAAAACCCTCTGAGGGGATATCAAAAAATTATGAGGACAGGTGGAGAGAATTGCAGGCTGTGTTCTCTGCAGCCTGGAGAAGAGAAGGCTTTCAGGAGACCTTGGAGTGGCCTTGCAGGATCTGAAGGGGGCTCAAGGAAGGCTGGGGAGGGACTATTGACAAGGGCTTGGAATGACAGGACAAGGGGAATGGGTTTGAAGTGGCAGAGGGGAGATTGAAAGTGGATGTTAGGAGGAAGTTGTTTGGAGTGAGGGTGCTGAGACACTGGCACAGGTTGAGGGTGCTGAGACACTGGCACAGGTTGAGGGTGCTGAGACACTGGCACAGGTTGAGGGTGCTGAGACACTGGCACAGGTTGAGGGTGCTGAGACACTGGCACAGGTTGAGGGTGCTGAGACACTGGCACAGGTTGAGGGTGCTGAGACACTGGCACAGGTTGAGGGTGCTGAGACACTGGCACAGGTTGAGGGTGCTGAGACACTGGCACAGGTTGAGGGTGCTGAGACACTGGCACAGGTTGAGGGTGCTGAGACACTGGCACAGGTTGAGGGTGCTGAGACACTGGCACAGGTTGAGGGTGCTGAGACACTGGCACAGGTTGAGGGTGCTGAGACACTGGCACAGGTTGAGGGTGCTGAGACACTGGCACAGGTTGAGGGTGCTGAGACACTGGCACAGGTTGAGGGTGCTGAGACACTGGCACAGGTTGAGGGTGCTGAGACACTGGCACAGGTTGAGGGTGCTGAGACACTGGCACAGGTTGAGGGTGCTGAGACACTGGCACAGGTTGAGGGTGCTGAGACACTGGCACAGGTTGAGGGTGCTGAGACACTGGCACAGGTTGCCCAGGGAGGTTGTGGAGCACAGAATCACCCAACGTGATCTTTGATCACGTTGGGTGCTTCTGTGCTCCACAACCTCCCTGCAGGTCTTCTGTGCTCCACAACCTCTAGAGGTGATCAGCACCAGGCTGGATGAGGCCTTGAGTGCCCTGTACTAGTGGGAGGTGTCCCTGCCTATGGCAGTGGGTTGGAACAGGCTGATTCTTGAGGTCCCTTCCAACCTTCCCATTCTATGCTGGGCCAGCTCATTTCAACTCCACTCTCACCTCTGAAAGGTTGGACCAGGGACTCCTTGGAATCCCTTCCAAGCTGCCATTGTGTGATTCTTGGATCATCTGTGCCACAATCACCTTTTGTGCTCAAATCCCCACACTCTGCCCTCTTTCTGTACCCATTTAAGCAGCAGATTTAAGCCTGTGGGTTGTCTTTTTTTTTTCCCCTCTTGCAGATTCTGCAGAACATTGTGGGCACAGCCCTGATCATCTTGGTGGCAATTGGCTTCAAGACCAAGCTGGCTGCCTTGACTCTTGTCATCTGGCTCTTTGGCATCAACATCTACTTCAATGCTTTCTGGACCGTCCCAGCCTACAAACCCATGCACGACTTCCTCAAATATGATTTCTTCCAGACCATGTCTGTCATTGGAGGCCTTCTCCTTGTGGTTGCACTGGGTCCTGGTGGAGTCTCCATGGATGAGAAGAAAAAAGAGTGGTAACAGGAATAGCAACACTTCTTGGGACATAACCTTATTAAGTCCAGAACTGATTGTCTATGGATTCAACAAAAAAAAAACTGCCAGCATTTTACACTACATGCCCCCTTCTTATCAAAGGCACAGATGGTTCTCAATTTGATTTCCACTGGCACCAATAATAGGATTGTTTAAAAAAAAAAAAAATAATTATCCTCTTTCCAAGGAATGTTGCCTAGGCTTATTCTAACTTCCTAGATTTTGGAACTAACCCAAGGAACCTGCAATTTGCTGATGTCTCAGTGAGCTGCAGTTAGAACAGTTGCTGTCTTTTAAGGTCAGCAGGGTTTTTTATGATTGGAAATACTGTGAGCAGATACAGCTGCATCTCTTGAGTGTGCTGTTGGGGTCTAGCTATAACTGAAAAAAACAAAACAAAAACAAAACAAAAAAACAAAGCAAGTGGATCCTCCCCTTCCTCACTCTGCATAAGGAGCTCTGTGGCATAGCTTTGCTTAGCAAGGTGGAAAGCAGCATCACACACAACACATCACTGTTATTTTGCTGCTCAGAAACCTGTCATTTTCTTTAAGAGGAGGGAGGTCTTTCCTGCCTCCAAATAGAAGGCAAAAAGAAAACCCTGAAAGTAGTTGTACCCTTCCTCTAGGTAAGAAAAAAGAGAGGGTTTACCATGTCCCAGTTCTGCTCTTGAGGGCAAGCAAGGGAGAATTTGGGATTGCTAATCAGGAGTCCTGTGTGGCTAATGATGCTTCAAGAAACAAATAGGAGGAGATAAAGAGACAGAATGTTCAGTTCTGTCAGAATTCTGTGCCAAAAGAACTCTTTATTCAGCATTCTTTCCCCAGTGTTGCCTCTCCCAAATTCCCAAGAAGGGAGCCAAGATGTGCTGCAGGTTCCATATGAAATGCTCCTTTCTCTTAGCCAGCTTTCATCCATCTGTCCCCCAAATCCCTGTCTGAACTGCAGGTTATTGGTGAAAGCCTCTTCAGAGCTACAGAAACTCCCCTTTATTTTTCTCCCCAGCTCAGTCCATGCAAGTCAATCTTCTAATCTGTAGTCTTTTTGCTTCTTTAGATTCACTTCTGTCAGCCTCTCAGCTGGCCCAGTCCCAGCTGGCTGAAGGGTGGGAGAAGTGGGTGCTGAACTCCTGAGTGCAGCCTCTGCCCTCTCAGACCAGCTGAAGGTGTGCAGGGAGGAAAGATGGAGGTCAGCCCCATGCTGTCCCTTCTCATTCCTGCAAGCAAATGGTTGTGGCTGAGGCAAAAAGAGCAAAGCCTGTGCAGTGAGTGAGCAGCCAGGGGCTGCAGCCTGCCTGCTCTGAGGAGAGCTGAAGGCTTCTTTTTCACTTGGCACCATGTCCTCTGTGCCATGCCCCTGTGCTGCTCAGAGGAGGCATTTTGTGCTCTGCTAGTCACCCAGGTGAACCCTCTTCCACTAGATGATGAAAGAATTCTGGAAAGCATGAGCCCTGCCAGTGTTCCCTCTGATTCCTTGCACTGTTCTGTCCCTTGAGAAAGCTGCTCAGCTCTTTGGTCCAAGGAGTAATTCAGCTGAAGAGCAGAGCTGGTGAGCAGGGTCCTGGTGAGGGCACTAACCTGGCCAGTTCAGCTGAACCAGTTGTTTTTTAGGAGAGAAATCATGCTGAAAGAGCTGCTGAGGAATACAAGAGCACTCTTGACCATGAAACCAGTTCAACCAGGGATTGCATCCTGGGGTGGGGCAGATGGCCTGGGTAGCAGCAAGCTGTACTGCTGCTGCTGAAGGAAACCAGTTGGGATGGAAGCCAGCACTGCAGGTCAGGTCACAGACAGCTTTGGTTCAAGTGGGTTTTGAAGGAGAAGCTTTCACCTTGTGTTCACTGTGCCTGTCTCTAGCAGAACTGATCCCTCAAGTTAGGGATGTGCAGCACAAGGTTCTGAGCTCTGTTTCACTGCAGCTTCCAGGCAGCTCCATTCTCAGATCCCAGCTGCTGGTGGTGTTCATTATTTATAAATGCAATGATGGCAACAAGCCCTTAATTGGATTTCCTCCCCCTCGACTTCTTTGTGCCCTGACTAAGGAGCTGGGTCCAGGACTAGTCTGAAAGCCTTTCAGTTTCCTCTGTGAAAAATCACCTGAAGAGCCCAGAAAAGGAACTGATCCTGTCCCTTGCAGCAGCACTATTTGGGTTCTGAGGGGGACACAGATATGTGGAGGGCATTACATGTTCTAGGCAGCACAAGGTGCAGACTTACTACTGTGAGTCCTGAAGTGGAAGGTTCTGGTTTCCTATGTACACTGCTGTATTTGTGCATCTCCCCACCACAGAGTGACCTCTTCCCTTGTGGCTGAGAAGCTCTCCCAAGCAGGATGTCAGCAACTAATTGGCTCTGCAAAGTGTTCTGGAATTCTGAATTTTTTTTTTTAAAATTTTTTATTTTTTTTTTTGCTTTCTATGTGGAGAAGAAAAAAAAAAAGAGTATAAATTCTCATTTTATGCTGTATTTTGTACCTTAGTTGTGTTTGAAGATGTTTTGATTTTTGGAAACAATCAAAATAAAACAATGGCATCTTTGTATCCACCTGGGCTGTGTGGCTGGTGGCACTCTGGTGGCACTCTGCTTGCTTTGCCACCTCCATGCAGAGGGTGATGCCTTGGAGGTGAGGAGTGGCTGGAGGCTGTTGGGTTGGAGATGAGGGAAAAATATTCTGTGGTCAGGGAGGGGGAGAGGCTGCCCAGGAAGGTGATGGAGTCCCCATCCTTGGAGGTGTTGGAGAAAGGTGTGGATGTGGCACTTTGGGATGTGATTTAATGGCCATGGTGGTGTTGGATTGGATGATCTTAGAGGTCTCCTCCAACCAAAACAATTTTTATGATTACTTCACCCTGTTGTTCCTCTTCCCAGCTGGCATGGGGCCCTCTGGAATTGTTACACAACAGCTTTCAAGCCACTCATTGCTCGTAAAGTTTATTTGCCATTGATTGTTTCCTTGAAGTTCTTGGGTCTTCGATGGTGACTCTTGAACCTCTTCTTCAAAGGGCCTGCCTGCTTCTGTAGAGAAAGGAAATCAGCTCACTTCCAAAGCCCAAACCCAGCCCAGGCTAAGAGAGCTTTAAAAAGGAGAAACTAAGTATGGTCTTCTCTCCCAAGACACAGGCCTGGTGGCAGAGCCAGCTGTGGTGTCCTGACAGGCAGATGGCTTCAGGAGACAAAAACAGTGGTGGTCTCCCTGTGGAAATGAAGCACCTTCACTGCCCAGGTTGGTGTGGTTATAAAGGACTCAGCCCCAGCTCTCAGCAGGGACTTACAGGTAATAATGGATAAGCCTTTGTGCCATCTGCCAGCTTCTCCAACAGAAGCAGCATGGCCTGGCCAGCTCCTCAGAGCAGGCAGGAAAGGGATCTAGAAGGACCCTGTGGCTTCAAAAGGTGTCTGGGGAGGAAGATTATTGAACTTTCCAACCTCTTCATGGTTGGACTTAAAGGTCTTTTCAAATTCCAGTGATTCTGTAAAGCCACAGCACACACTTCAGGCTGCCTGTGAGGACAGCATGCAGCAGGATCCCTCTAAGGATGGGCTCTGTAGAGACAATAACATCTCCACTTCCTTCAGGCAGGATAAACATTTCCTGCCAGGAATTCACACCCTGGGATGCCAGTGGCTGGCACATAGAGAAAGTCTGTTCTGAACAGCTTTGCACCCTCTGCTGCTTCCCAGACAGGAATAGCTCTGCCAGACACCTACAGGATGGCATCCCAGTTCCACCCTGCTCATGGCAGCACAACTCCTACCTGTCCCCTTTTGCTGCCAGCTGCTCTGCTGGCACCTGCCCTTCCACTGTGCCTTCCATTCACGTCCCCGTTCTGCTGGGCCCCATCATCCTCACTGTCCATTGCGTAGTCCTCGCTGCCCCTTGTGGCCTCTGGAGCTGTTGGGCTTTTTTCTGGGAAGAGTGCAGCTGAAACAAACATTTAGCTCAGAATCAGCTCTCTGTGCACACAGGCTCTGCCTGCCCCCACATTTACTGTCAGGGCATCCTAAGGGTCCTGCCCCTGAGCAGAAAAGTGTTGCTGCTGAAACAGCTGGGAAATGACCTCAGGGTGTTTCAGCAGGGAAGTGCCTGGTGCTGCCTCCAGCCCTGTCCTGGTCTCTGCTCAGCACAGACTCTTGTGGTGCCACACCTCTGCTGAGATCCTGGCCCAGGTTGCCCAGAGAGGTGGAAGCTGCCCCATCCCCAGAACCATTCTGGGTCAGGTTGTCTGGGGCTCAGAGCAACCTGCTCTAGTTGCAGCTGTCCCTGCTGGCTGCAGGAGGGTTGGACTGGATGAGCTTTAAAGGTCCCTTCCAACCCAAACCAGCCTGGGATTGCAGGCTGTAGCCCCAGCTGGACCTGGTTAGTGCAAAACATTTTTGGATATTAATGTTTGGAGCTGAAAAGTTCCTGGTTTATCCCAGAGAGAGGGAGAGGAGGAAGAGGAAACGCAAGAATAAAGCCAAGGGAAGAAGGGTAGGGGGGAAATGGCAACTCTGAGTGTCCTTGCTGAAAGGCTTTAAGTCCCTGCCCCATGTCACCAGCAGCTGCTGGCTGCAGGAGGGTTGGACTGGATGAGCTTTAAAGGTCCCTTCCAACCCATTCTATGATCCTGTGACTCTGCTCTCCTACAGCATCTCCAAAGCAATCTGACCAGCTTCTGTCTTAGCCAGGGACTTGCTGAGAAACAAGCAAAGCAGAGATACCTAAAGCAGCAACTCCCAGTGGATCTTGTCTCAGCTGCTCTCTCACCTTACAAGGTCCAGCTCTGCTGTTTCATGGTGCTGTAAGCTTTCCTGCAACCCACAGCTGGATAAAGTCACCTGCCCCAGCTGTGATAAGGATAAAGAAGCCAGGACAAAATCAGTCAGCAAACTCCCCCAGGACACAGCTGGCACCAGTGTTCTTACTCACGTGGGTACAGGTCACTCATGCTGTCATCTGTGTCCTCTCCATCCTCATCGCTGGACCTCGGCTCCCAGAACTCCTCTCTTCCAGAAGGCCTCCTGCTTCCATTCATCTGCTCCTCAGGCTGTTGCATCCTCTGCTGCTTCTTCTGCCGCAAGCAGGCAGGGACAAACTCCAGCCCATCCTTCTGGCACTGCTCATCTAACAACGAGGGGTCAGGCAGCTCTGTCACCTGAGTCCTTTTCCTTCCCACCTCAAGCTCATATTGACTACCACTCGCAAGTATAGGAAGCTCCACCTCTAAAATGCATTCACGTGAACTACAGCCATGCTATGGACCATGAAGTGGTGTCCTCTGACAGGACAAGGGGCAGTGGACACAAACTGGAACCCAAGAGGTTCCATCTGAAGATGAAGAAAAAGTTGTTTGGTGTGAGGGTGCTGGAGACCTGGAGCAGGCTGCCCAGAGAAGTTGTGGAGTCTCCTGCTCTGGAGACTTTCAAGCCCCATCTGGATGCATTCCTGTGTGATCTGCCCTGGGTGACTCTGCTTTAGCAGGGAGGTTGGACTGGATGACCTCCAGAGGTCCCTTCCAACCCCTACCATTCTGTGATTCTACCTCCCTACCCTTGGGATCTCCTCCCCCAGGTGAGGAACACACACAGCAAGAGCAACACGCTATGGTCACTCTAAAGATCCTCTCCCTTCACACGGAGCTACTGGAAGCTCAACAGCTGAGGGCAGAAAATGATCAGGCTCTACCTTCAGGAAAGCTACTCACATCTTTTTAGGGCCTTCTGATAGCGCTTCCCTTGGACATGGCGCAGGACATGCTCTGGGAACTTGTTGATGTGCCTGAGAGTGAGCTTGCAGAACAGCTGGTGTCTGACAAGGACAGGGACAGGCAGGGAGAAAAGAGCCAACAGAGTCTAAGCCAGCTGCTCCTCAATAACTTCCCACTTATAAGCACTCTGCTCAAAGCTGACACTTTGTAAAGACTTCCCCAGTGTCCCCAAACCCACAGAGATTCAGCAGCTCAGCAAAGTTCAACCACTTTGTGTCTGAGAGCAATCAAAGGGCGAGGTGCAGCACGCGGGAGGGAAATACGTACAGGTTCTTTGTGCTGGGCACTATGTGGGGCTCAAACTTGCCGTAGTCGAACTCTCTGGCTGTCTTGATCAGCCGCTGATACTTCTTGCCATTGGTGTAAGCCTGCAGCTCCGACAGCCGACAGGGCATCTCGTGGCCTGTCAGCCTGCATCTCACCTGAAGAAAAACAATATCAGCTCAGGGGGCTACCCCAGGGCTGGGCAGGGTACCCATCAACATCCTCCTCCTCCCCGGGGCTCCGACCTCCACAGGGGGAGATAAACCTCCAGACCAGAGAGCTCACAGGGGCCGAGCCCATCTGCCAGGCCACCCTCACTCCCCCGCAGCCTGATACAAGTGGGCCTCAGCATCCCCTCACGAACCACCCAATTCCCCTCACGGCCCCCAGCCCACAGACGCCTCACGGCCCGGCCCCAGTCCCACCTTGCCCTGCTCGACGAGGGTGAGGAGCGGGTGCTGCCGCAGGAAGAGCCGCTCCTCCTCAGGCACCTCTGCCATTGCCACGCCGCCAGCAGGCCCCGGCGCCACCACAGAGAGGAGCCACCGCACTTCCGGTGCTGGCCACGAAGCCGCCGGCACCATAGAGAGGAGGGGATAGAAAGGAGCCAATCCGCAGCGGCGCTGCCTGGGCTCGGGGCGGCCTGGCGGAGGCGGGAAAGGTGGCGGCGTTCCTATGGCGGTGGCGAGGTTGCTGCTGCAAGCGGGGCCGAGGCTGCTGCGGGAGCGCCGGGGCCGGGTGAGGGCTGAGGGGAGCGGGAGAAAGACTGGGCCCAGGGTGAGGGCAGCGGGAGAAGGCTGAGGGAAGCGGGAGAGGGGTCGCAGCCGGGCTGAGGCGAGTGGGGTTGGGCCAGGCCCAGTTTGAGGGGAGCAGAAGAGAGGTCGGAGTTGGGCCAGACCCGGGCTGAGGGTGTACGGGCCCGCTCCTGTCCAGGGCCACCTACCTCTGCGCTCTACCAGTGCCCGGCCCGGTTCTCCCATCCGCCGCCCGTCCGTGACCGGGCCCCGGGCTTTGCCTCCGTGGGTCTGTGACGCCCCCCGTGCCGCCCTATAGGGACCTGTTTAGCTGCACGGGGCAAAGCGATGCTGAAAAGTGAAAGAAATCGGTGGCAAAAAGGCCTTAAATGTGCCTAGGCTGCTCCGGTGTGGCTGACAGGGAGGAGGGAGCAGGAAGGGCAGGTGCTGGGTTGGCATTTTCTACAAGAAGAAATTAAGGTCATAGAATCACCCAGGTCGGAAGAGAGCTCCAAGCTCATGCAGCCCAACCTAGCACCCAGCCCTGGCCAATCAACCAGACCATGGCACCAAGTGCCCCAGCCAGGCTTGTCTCCAGGGATGGGCACTCCACCACCTCCCCAGGCAGCCCATTCCAATGCCAATCTCTCTTGCTGTCAAGAACTTCTTCCTAACATCCAGCCTGAACCTCCCCTGGCACAGCTTGAGGCTGTGTCCCCTTGTTCTGTCCCAGGGTGCCTGGCAGCAGAGCCCAACCCCAGCTGGCTACAACCTCCCTTCAGGGAGCTGCAGAGAGCAAAGAGCTNCAGAACTGGACACAGCACTCAAGCTGTGGCCTGAGCAGTGCTGAGCACAGAAGAACCTCCCTGCTCCTGCTGCCCACACTGCTCCTGAGCCAGGCCAGGATGCCATTGGCTCTCCTGGGCACACTGCTGGCTCCTGTTCAGCTCCTCTCTCCCAGTACCCCCAGGTCCCTCTCTGCCTGGCTGCTCTCCAGCCACTCTGTCCCCAGCCTGTAGCACTGCTTGGGGATCGTTGGCAGAAGGAGCCACAGATCTGTTTATAGTCAGAAGTCTCCTCTCAGCCTCACAGGTGTTGCTCATGGAAGAAATGTGGCAGCAGGAACAACAGGTGTGATTGCTGTGGCCACAAGGAGATGCACACCTTAGACACTGAGAACAAAAAAAAAAAAAAACACACAAGAAGAGGGAACTGGCAAAAAAATTTCAGGAGTAACTGAAAAGATCCACAGACAGGACAATATTGTCATTGCATCTCACACACTGGAGCTGATGGTGTGTGAAAAGGAAAGGAAATATTGATGGGGGTGCTGTAGTAGCTCTGTAACTGGAATTTCATCTTTGGGTGGTTGTTTTTTTATCATAACCTAACCCACTGTGTTTCACAGGCAGGCTTAAATCAGTGGGACAACAAAATTCCTGCAACCATGGAGGCAGCTGCTGCCATCTAGAAGTTGTACAAATCAGAGACACTACAAAGGTTCTTTCTTATTTTTGTGTAGGTATCAGAGTGCTGGGGCAGAAGAACATTTTTTGGATGTCCCCTGAATAAAGCAGGTTCTGCTCTGGTCCAGCAGACTAAAGGTAAGAAAAATTTTCCTTGGGTTTCTGCCCTCTTTCAGCCTTATAAAAGCTCAACCTGAGGCTGCAGTGTGAGTGCAGCCCAGACAGCCAACTGAGTCCTGGGCTGCAGCAAGAGCAGTGTGGGCAGCAGGGCAAGGGAGGGGATTGTGCCCCTTTGCTCTGCTCTCCCCAGACCCCAGCTGCAGTCCTGTGTGCAGTTCTGGAGCCCCCAGCACAGGAAGGCCATGGAAGTGTTGGAGCCAGTGCAGAGGAGGCCACCAAGATGCTGAGAGGGCTGCAGCAGCTCTGCTGTGAGGACAGGCTGAGAGAGTTGGGGCTGTGCAGCCTGGAGAGGAGAAGGCTTCCAGGAGAGCTTGGAGTGGCCTTGCAGGATCTGAAGTGGGCTGCAGGAAGGCTGGGGAGGGACTATTGAGAAGGGCTTGGAATGGCAGGACAAGGGGAATGGGTTTGAAGTGGCCGAGGGGAGACTGAAAGTGGATGTTAGGAGGAAGTTGTTTGCAGTGAGGGTGGTGAGACACTGGCACAGGTTGCCCAGGGAGGTTGTGGCTGCTCCCTCCCTGAAGGTGTTCAGGACCAGGTTGGAGGAGGCCTTGAGTGCCCTGTGCTAGTGGGAGGTGTCCCTGGCTCTGGCAGGGGGTTGGAACTGGATGATTCTTGAGGTCATTTCCAGCCTTCCCATTCTATGACATTTCCTGTAGGAATTTGGCTTCTCCTCTCCTGTACAAATCTTACTCTGTACTCTCTGCTTCTCCAAGGTGTTTGTTTGAGGTTCTTCAGACCAAGTTCCACAGCAGCTGCTGATGCATCTGGAGAGGACACCCTGCTCAAGTGGGGCCTTCTCCTGGTCCCACTGACCACATTCTGCCTCGGCACATGGCAGGTACAAGTATCTCCTGTACTCAAGAGCTGAGCACTTGGGCACTGAGCACTTGGGTTCAAATCACACTTGAGGTAAAGATTTGCTGTTACTTTATGTTTCTGTTTACCAAGTGTAAGTCTTTAAAGAATTCTTATTTCTTACCCTTTCATTTCAATATCAGTATTTCCTCAAATCAAGGTCAGTAGCTTTCTTTACCAAATGCCACATTATTATCCTGTTTTAGGCTGTGTCTGAGGATGGACCCAAATCAAAGAGTTTAAGCCTTGCTGTGGGTAGGTTGTTGGCTTTGTTCTACCACAGAGAATCAGCTTCTGTGTTTGTGCTCTTTCAGGTTCAGCGACGGAAGTGGAAATTAGATTTGATTGCTCAGCTGGCATCAAGAATTACATCAGAGCCCATCCCTCTGACATTAGAGTAAGCACAATGAAATTGTTTATTGTCTGCAGAGCACTGGCAGTGTGCTGAGGTGGTGCAGATCTACCTGATCCCTGCACTGATGAGCTTCAGCTAAATGAAACTGGATGAAAATGAAAGAATGAGGTGGGAATTGGGATGTGCAGGCAAATTAGGAAGGCAGAGATCCTGGTAGATTTCTTATTTTTAGTGAAAGAGTAAATGAAGGTTTCCTTGAGGGATGTTTTAGATGCATGCAGAAAAGCTGAATCTGTTCAGTGTGGAATGCAGTTCACACCAGATGTAATCCTCCTAGAGAAAGAGAACTTTGTGGCTGGAGGTGATGAACCAGAGGGGTTAATCCTCCACCAAACAGTCCTGGATCAATAGCAGGCCCTGCCTCAAGTCTGGAGCAGGTTTTTTTAAGGTCACATGGCACAACTGTCAAGAATGGTTTTTGCTTGTCTTCTCTTTGCCAACTGGCCCTGGAGAACAGGAGAACCCCACAATAAAATCCCTCATTTGTTTGGGCTCTGCAGCCTGGAGAAGAGAAAGCTTCCAGGAAACCTTGGAGTGGCCTTGCAGGATCTGAAGGGGACTTACAAGAAAGCTGAGGGAGGGATTATTTACAAGGTCTTGTAATGACAGGAGGAGGAGGAGGGATGGGTTTAAACTGGCAGAAGGGAGATTGAAACTGGATGTCAGGAAGTTGTTTGCAGTGAGGGTGATGAGACACTGGCACAGATTGAGGGTGGTGAGACACTGGCACAGGTTGCCCAGGGAGGTTGTGGAGCACAGAATCACCCAACGTGATCAATGATCACGTTGGGTGCTTCTGTGCTCCACAACCTCCCTGCAGGTCTTCTGTGCTCCACAACCTCCCTGCAGGTCTTCTGTACTCCACAACCTCCCTGCAGGTGTTCAGGACCAGGTTGGATGAGTCCTTGAGTAACCTATTCTAGTGAGAGGTGTCCCTGCTTATGGCAGGGAGTCAAAACTGCCTAAGCTTTGATGTCTCTTCCAACCTTAAACCATTCTATGATTTGATCTGCCTTTTAACAGCCTTGATTCATGTGTTTTGTTTCCATCTTGTTCCACACAGCCCCATGGAGCTGAAGGAGCTGGAGTACAGACCTGTGAAGGTCCGAGGGCGCTTTGACCACTCCAAGGAGCTCTACATCTTGCCTCGGACTCTCGTGGACCCCGAGCGGGAGGCCAGAGAAGCCTCACGGCTGACATCCCACCCGGAGAACGGAGCCAACGTGGTCACTCCCTTCTGCTGCACAGAGCTGGGGTAGGTTAGTGAGGGCTGAGGCTTGTGTGGGGAGCTCAGTCCTGGTGTCCAGCTGAGCTGTGGTGGTTTGGTTTGTAGAAACAGGGTTCTGGGCTGCAGCGAGAGAAGAAGTGTGGGCAGCAGGGCAAGGGAGGGGATTGTGCCCCTTGGCTCTGCTCTCCTCAGACCCCAGCTGCAGTCCTGGGTGCAGTTCTGGAGCCCCCAGCACAGGAAGGACATGGAAGTGTTGGAGCGGGTCCAGGGGAGGCCATGAAGATGTTCAGAGGGCTGCAGCAGCTCTGCTGTGAGGACAGGCTGAGAGAGTTGGGGCTCTGCAGCCTGGAGAAGAGAAGGCTTCCAGGAGAGCTTGGAGTGGCCTTGCAGGATCTGAAGGGGGCTCCAGGAAGGCTGGGGAGGGACTATTGACAAGGGCTTGGAATGGCAGGACAAGGGGAATGGGTTTGAAGTGTCAGAGGGGAGACTGAAAGTGGATGTTAGGAGGAAGTTGTTTGCAGTGAGGGTGGTGAGACACTGGCACAGGTTGCCCAGGGAGGTTATGGGCACAGAAGCACAGAATGGGATCAAAGATCGCGTTGGGTGATTCTGTGCTCCACAACCTCCCTGGGGGTGTTCAGGACCAGGTTGGATGAGGCCTGGAGCATTCCAGTGGGAGGTGTCCCTGCCTATGGCAGGGGGTTGGAACTGGCTGAGCTTTGAGCTCCCTTCCATCCTTCCCATTCTAAATTCTATGAAATCACAGAACGCATTGGGCCAGGAGGGACCCTCAGAGGTTGAAGTTGCAGGGACACCTGCAGCTAGATCAGGTTGCTCAAAGACACATAAAGTTTGAATGTTTCCAGGGATGAGGTTTCAACTACATGCCTGGGCTGCCTGTTCCAGTATTTCACCATCCACATTGTGGAGGACTCCTAACATCCAGCCTAAATCTGCCTTGCTCTAGTTTCAAACCATTGCCCTCATCCTATAGCTACAAGCACTTCTAAGCAGCCCCTCCCCAGCCTTCCTGTAGGTCCCCTTCAGATACTGAAATACAGCTCTGAGGTCTCCCTGGAGCCCTCTCTTCTCCAGGCTGAACAATCCCAACTCTCTTAGCCTGTCTTTGTAGGAAAAGTGCTGCAGTCCTCTGATCATTGCTCCCTTTCAAAAAGGCATCTTGCAGTCTGTTAGGTCACTGAGGCTTGATTTAAAGCTGCAATTTAAATTCTACTTTGAGGTGTCCTCCGATGGCAGAAGGGCAGTGGCAGACACAGAAGTTGTTTCTGTCTGTGCCAAAACCACATTTCCTTCCACTCATGAGCCACTCTGATCTCTGTAACTCTAGGGTCACCATTTTAGTCAACAGAGGATTTGTGCCCAAAACGAAACTGAAGCCAGAGACCAGACTGAAGGGACAGGTAAGGGAGACAGAGGAAATGCTGTACATCACTTTCTGCCCTGGCATTGCCCAGAGGCACCATGGCAAACCCGAAGGGCAGAGGCCATGGGAGGTCACTTTAAGTCAGTGTGTATGCAAAGGCAGCAAATATTTTCTTTCAGTTTTGTTAAGTAAATAATGTTTTGTATAAAAAAGGAGCTGCTGCTTCCCCTGCTGTGTTTCAGCACTGCCCACTGCAGGGCAGGACCACTTGATGTATAATCAGACTCCACATGTCCCTTACTCTTCTACCAGGACCAGAATCAGATAATTGTTTCATTACAAAAGACCTCTGAGATCATCTAGTCCAACCAGACTTAAGACCACCATGGCCTTTAAACCATGTCCCAGAGTGCCAGCTCAGTTAGCTGGAGTTACTTTACAAGTTGGTCTGTTGAGATGCAGGAATCATGGAATTGTTTTGGTTGGAAAAGATCTGGAAGATCATCAGTTCCAACCAGCAACCCAACACCACCATGACCACAGCTTTTTATAGACAGAAAGTGCTAATTAGCACAGAATCAGAATCATTAAGGGCATGGCCATTAAGCCATGTCCCCAAGTGCCATGGCCATGCATGCCTTAAACACCTCCAGGGATGAGGACTCCACCACCTCCCTGGGCAGCCTGTGCCAATCCCTGACTGCTCTGGCAGGGAATTTTTATAAACCTTGATCCTTCTGGTTTTTGGGGTTTTTTTCCCTGCTCTGCCTTTCTCTTCAGATTGAAGATGAAATTGAGCTCACTGGGGTGGTGAGGTTATCAGAGAAGAGGAAACCTTTTGTGCCTGAAAATAACGTGGAGAAGAACCGCTGGCACTACCGGGACCTGGAGGCCATGGCCAAGGTGACAGGAGCTGAGCCCATCTTCATTGATGCAGATTTCAGTAAGTCACAGAGCAGCCCAACCTTGGGTCCAGTTCACACTGATCTCTTTTCCCTTCAGTTAATTACTTCCCTGGGCACTTGGAAGGGTAGAGTCCTAGAGTCATTTAGGTTGGAAAAGGCCTTTAAGGTCAATCCTATAGCCATTTAGCTTGGAAAAGGCCTTTAAGGTCAATCCTAGAGCCATTTAGGTTGGAAAAGGCCTTTAAGGTCAATCCTAGAGCCATTTAGGTTGGAAAAGGCCTTTTAAGATGGTGCCTCATTGGACTTGAGATCCTTTGGGTACTCTGGTTGGTCTGCTGTGTGAAGGGGATGGCCAGCCAGCATCAGCAGTTGAGGTGCAGGTGGTGTTTGATGCCTTCAGCACCACCAGGCCCACAACTCTGGCAAGTTTGGCACACCATTACCCAAGGAGGAGGAGCAGGATGCCCACACAAGTGCCCACTTTCTCACTGCCAGGGCACCTTCTGCACTGTGCAGACTCCACTTAACTCTGTGTTATACCTGTAGGAAGCACAGTCCCAGGGGGCCCCATTGGGGGCCAGACAAGAGTGAGCCTGAGGAATGAGCACATGCAGTACATCATCACCTGGTAAGTGCCCAGCCAGTGCTGGTCAGGGTTCTGCCATGTTGGAGTGTAAAGCTTTGCCCAGTGCCCTTCTGCTTGGCTGGCTGAATTACAAAAGCCTCAAGTTTTAATGTAACATTTAGGAATTGTGGTTTGTTGCACTCAGGCTGAGGTGGGGAGGCCCAGGGTGTCCCAGAACCATGTCACGTGTGGCTCTTTTTCTTTCCTAGGTATGGTTTATGTGCTGCAACTTCATTCTTGTGGTACAGAAAATTTATTAAGATCCCTCTGTGAGGGAATGGCTGAGCACTTTTGCACTGCAGACAAGAGCAAGCTCTGTAGAAGACAACAGCCTGAGCAGCTGAAGCAGCCAGTTTCACGGCAAGAGGTGCAGCCATCAAGGTGCAAACAAACTTAGAACTGCAGCAGACTCAGCTTCTGCCAGTGAGGCTCTGCCTGCAGCCTGCATGTGCTGAGCTTCAGGAGTGCAGGTGGCTCTTGAGACTACAGCACACAACAAGTGAGCTGCAGTGGAAAGCTTAAGGATGCAGTTTTCTATGGTGGTTTTAACTTCTGCACTGCTCTGTTTTCCCTAAAGACAGGCAGGGATTTTGTGAAGCAGTCATTCCTGAAGTCAGGAATGGTCCCCAGCAGTTGCAGGAGAATAAAAGAGAGCCTATTAAGTGCTGCCTTGTGACTTGCATGGTGCATCTTCTATCTCAAGAACAGACCCAAATTCAGGGGTCTAGCTGGAGAGGGCAGCCTCAATGGGGACTGGCAAAGCCAAGCAGCTGTTGTCCAGCTTGGCAGCCTCTCCCAATGCCACAAGACAGCCAGCAAGGAACAGGAAAGGCCTAGATTCTTCTGCCATTTCAGCCTGACTGGTCTTGTCCTGGAAGAGGCAAGTCCTTCCCTAGTTAAGCTGGTAAAGTGTTGCAATACCCTATAAATCCTATGCTAACCACATGGAGATGATCTAGAGCCATTCTCAACTGAGAGATTTGCATAGTCAAGGTAGGGCAAAAGCCAGTCCTGGCCTAGGCCAGACAGCTCTGATCACACATTGATGAGCTGGAGTGTCCAGAGAGCAGTTAGCAGGAAGGAGCAGTAAAGGGCAGGGTTTCCAAGTAAAGCAATAATAATGGTGATGTGGAACACTCCCATGGACACAGCACTGAAGCAACCACTCTGGGGGTTTATTCTCTTTATGTACAGAAAGGTGGTGGCACTCCAGCACAGCTTTAGCCCAGCTTGGTAGCCAGTTCTTTAGCCTTGGCTTTCTCCAGCTTGGCGATGCGAGCCACCGATTTGGGCCCCAAAACGTTGCCGCCCCAGTGGCGCCGGATCTGCAGAGAAGCAAGGAGAGCTGTTAGAGCTTTCAGCCAACCCCTGACCCTGGCACTCAGGCAGCTTGCTCTATCTTGTTCCTTTCTGGACAAGGGGAAGAGCTTCCTCAACCAGAACTCTCCCACATCTCAAGCAGCTGTAAGCTGCATCTCAGGGCAGTACAAAGCGTTTAAAATCTTCCAGCGGTGCTGGATTTAGCCACCCCTTAACTTCTGGGTGTGAGGGATGGAGCTGAGCCCAACAGGAGCTGTTGCCCTCTACAAGCCTACTCCTGTGATAGTGCCATTTACTTGTAACTGAGTTGACAGGATTCACATTTTACCCAACCTCAGGTTCTGGATACACTGTAAGCAAGCCAAGATCCAGCAGCCCCATAGGTGCTGCCACTGTGTCTGAAGTAATTCACATCTCCCTGAGCAGCTCTGGGGACATGAACAGGAGACTACAAAACAAGGTCAGCAGCAGAGAATCTTACCTCATCATATCTGTCATTGTAGTTGGTCTTCACAGCCTCCACCAGCTTTGCAAGGGCTCCCTTATCCTCCCTGTTGGTGACAGATTTCCATCAGACCTTTGATTTTACTTTTTCCAGTACCTTTTGCCCCAGGATTCCAGGTCACAGCAACAATGTGACAAGGACCAGCCTAACCATCACAGAAGGGGTTGGGAGGGACACCTGAAGATTGAGTCCTACCCCCACAGCCAAACCAGCATCACCCCAGGACACATAATACAGAAACACATCAAAATGGGGCTTGAGTTTCCAGGAGACTTCACAACCTCTCTGGGCAGCCTGCTGCAGGGCTCTACAGTAGTTTCTCCTCCTGTTCACATGGAACCTCCTGGGTTCCAGTTTGTATCCATTTCCCCATCTCCTATCACAGGGCACCACTGAAATGAGCCTGGCCCCTTCTGCTTGACACCCACTCTTCAGGTATTTATGAACATTAGCAAGGTCCCTTCTCAGTCTTCTCCAGACCGAAGAGCCCCAAGTCTCTCAGCCTTTCCTCATCAGACAAGGGTTAGCCACTCCATCCACCAACTCCTCAGGGACCTGCACTGCTCAGACTAGGGTCAGTAATTACATCTGCATATTTCAGTCATCACCCATTTTGTTAAGCCAGAAGAATCTCTCAGCTCCTGGATCTAACAGTTCTTTGCACCGCAGGAGATCTACATTGTCACACAGGTAGTAGTTCAGTTGGTTTTACTACCTGTAGAAACCCAAGTTTGCTGCCCACCTGCCTTACACCCTGAGCTTAGGAGCAGTTTGCTTTGTCCTCCCCCAAACCAAGCCAGCACACCAAGTACTTACGGGTTAACCTGCGTGAAGGCTACAGAGGTGCAGGTCTTCCTGTGGACCAATCGCCCCAGCCTGGCCTTGCCCTTGATGATGCAGTAGGGCACCCCCATCTTGCGGCACAGAGCAGGCAGGAAGACCACCAGCTGAAAAGAAAAGGCAGTGTGCTGTCTAAGAACAGTGCTGTGTAACTGAGGGAGAACATTACTTCAGCTCAGCCTGGGCTGTGGCAGTTGCTCAGTGTTAAAAAGCTCGTTTTGCTCTTCACTCTTGGTTCAGGTGAAGAAATTCATCCATCATCGCAAGGGCCAAGCCTCAGTGTAATGCCAGGGCAACTCTGGACATGCAGAAGTGTTCCAGTTCTGGTCAGTGCCTTTCAAGCATTCTCTTCTCGTGCCATCACTTTGTCCTGCAATGCATTTGCACCCCAAACCCAGTTCTGACCCCAGCTGAAGTTACCCAGGTAGCTTGGAGCAGACACCAGTTAGCATGCTTACCTCAATGGGGTCCACATCGTGGGCAATGACCACAAGCTGAGCTTTTTTGTTCTCTACCAGAGTTGTGACACTGTTAATACCTGAAAAACAAAAGTGTAGGTAAGTTCTGACTCCACTCAGTCTTTTTAGAGCTCACACAACCAGCTCAGACTTGGAATGAAAGCTGTGAGAACCTTTCACACCCATTCAGTCGAAAAATCATCTATGGACAATCTGCTAAAGCTCAGGGTTAAAAAGCTCGTCTGTTTTGCTCTTCACTTTGAGCTCAGGTGAAGAAATTCATACATCATTGCCATAGCTTGTCCAGTCCATCACTTCTGTCTCTCCCACACACACCAGCAGCCAAGGCCATGGCCACAGTTACCTGCTCGGAGCACCGGTGGCCGCTTGGTCGGAGCATCTCCCTTTCCTGCAGCCTTCTGCTCAGCACGAGCCAGCAGCCTTTGCTTTTTCTCTTGTTTATTTTCTGGCCTGTATTTATGTGCCAGCTTCAGAAGCTGTGTGGCTGGAAGAGAACATCTGCTCATTAGATAGCTGCATGACCCGAACAAGCCTGACCTCTGCTGCCTTGAGACTGCAGTGCATCAGCGATCTTGGTGGTTGTTGTCATCAGGTGTATTTAGACAGCAAAAAGTCAACATCATTTGCACAGTGCAAGAACAGAGGACTCTGGAGCCCACAGTTACTTCTGCAGGCACCTCCACGGGCAGAAAGAGCTCCTTCACTGGATGAGGACATGCCCAGGGACCCACTCAGCCACTACAGTTAAAGGTGCTGTGCTTTCTCCTCTAAAGCAAAGTGTCTGGCAACACCTTGGGTGCAAGGGAGTCACTCTACACAGGCTGCAAGCCTCTTGCATACACCTGGGCAAGACTATTTGCTCCTTCACAGGAAACCCTGACCTGAAGTCCCTATTTGCCCTGTTTTCATGTCAGGCTCTAGGATGCTGCTTCCCCCTCAAAACCATTCACTCCCAGAATCCCAGCATGATGGGGGGGGTTGGAAAGGACCTCTGGAGATGATTCAGTCCAATCCCTCTGCTAAAGCAGGGCCACGCACAACAGCCTGCCCAGGATCACAGTGGCCTCCATAGAAGGAAGCTCCACCACCTCTCTATGGAGCCTGCTCCAGGGCTCCAGCACCCTCACAGCAAAGCTGGCCTCACAGATTTCTCACTCTCTCGTTTACACAGTTAAAAGAACCCTGCTCCACCAAGCTCAGAAATGGACTCTGAGGAACATACAGTTAAGGCAACCCTGAGTTTGGGTCATTAAGTGGGAGCCTCTGGCATGTTCTATATCCTTTCTAGGATACACAGCAGCTATTAAGACTTATGCCAGCAAATTCAGCCAGCAGCTTGCTGCTGCCATCACCCCAGCCACTCTAAAATGCTTCCAAATAAGCTTGTCTTTTGAAGTCTGATTTTGGTTACTTCCCTCTTCTCTGAGGAGTATCCCACTGAAGATCCAAGCAAAGGAAGCTTCAAGAGCTCATCCTTACCTGTCTGGCGGTCCAAAGCCTGAGTGAACTGGTTAATGGCAGGAGGAACCTTCAGGCGTTTGTAGAGAATGGACCTCTGGCGCTGCAGCCTGATGTAGCGAGGCCATTTCACAAAGCGGGTGAGGTCCCTCTTGGGCTGGATATCCTGTCCTAAAAACACAGCCTTTTAACCCAAAACTCTTCCAAACCCCTAGAGCAGCAGCTCTGGGAAAGAGGCACGGGGTGCATCAGTGATCTTGGTGGTGATGTGTCAGCATCGTGGCTCAGATAGCAAATATTCTTTCACATCATCTGCACACCGCGTGGAAAGGGCACCACAGGTGGTGATCAACCCACATTCCAACCGCGTTCAGAAAGGGAAGATCCATCCCAACAGAACCCCAGATGGAATCTTTCTCAAGTGGAAGATTCAGCCCGTTGTCCACAGCTACCTTCAGACACTTGATGAAAGGCAGCTCACAAATGCAGGCAACAAGGCAAATGCAGCCTCCACTGCTCTCTCTCCATCTTATGTTTCTGGTTAAGATTCAGTGTCTGTCCACAAAACAAAACCCCTGGAGCCAGCAGCCCAAAAATTTACTTACTCACCGATGCCAAAGTTCTTGGGCCTCTTCTCAAAGAGGGGATTTACAACCTTCTTGGCCTCCTGCTTCTTGACTACCGCAGGGGCCGGTGCCACCTTCTTGCCCTTTGCCTTCTTTCCTTTCGGCTGTAAGACAGACAGACAGTCAGCATTCTCTTGCTTCGAACACCTGCGTGCTTTAAATCATTTTCAAGCCCAGCTGGGAAACATTTCACCAGCGCGGCTGCCTCACAGCCCGGCTCTGCTCTTGCAGTGACGGTAAAATTCTCTGATTGTAAATGTTGATGAGCCTTCCCGAGCGGATCAGTGGGTAAAACAGCGTGCTGCTCTCCTGGGCCAGGCTGCGACCATCCAAAGAGTGACTAGGACTCGCAGCCCAGCCGTCTCCAGCACCGATCCACCCTCGTCGGCCTGGGCTCGGCCCTTCACTGGGAGCCACGCTGCGGTCTGGCCGAGTTGCCCCACTCGCAGCACCCCGCGCCGGACTGCGCCGTGTTGCGTGGCTGCCCCGCTGCCGGGGGCCAGGCCCAGGCCCGGCCTCCCTCCTGAATCGCCGCAAACTGAACACGAAACCCCACCTGGCCAAGCCCCTGAGCTACCGAGCACTTGCAGGGGCCGACCGGCCGAACTGCGGCCCAGCGATGAGGAAGGATGGCGATGGATGAACCCAAGCCCCGCTCCCTCCTCCCCCGCAGCCACTCACCATCTTGGATCCAGGAAGAGAAAGGCAGAGTGTTGCATGCTGGGAAATATCTACGGGGCGCCACCTCTCGCGAGAAGGCGGCGGAGGTGGGGCGGAGGCGGGGCCGGCGCTGAGGGGAGGAGCGGCAGAGGCGGGAAGGAGGCGGCCGCCATGGCGCAGCAGAGGGTGCTCCCGCAGAGCAAAGAGACCCTGCTGCAGTCCTACAACAAGCGCCTTAAAGATGATGTCAAGTCCATCATGGACAACTTCACCGAAATCATTAAAACGGCCAAGGTGGGGCTGGGTCACGACTGGGCTCTGAGAGGAGGAGGGGGCTGTGCCCTTAGCAGCATCCGGGCTTCTGGGGGGGAGAGGAGAGCAGCGGAGTCGCTTTGCACCGGGGGTGCTTGAGGGGAGGGCAGGGTTCTGCAGGGAGAGCAGAGACCGTGAGTGAAGAGGAATGGGCTTTCTCCGGGGTTTAGCTGTGTGGAGAGACAGGCCTGAGAGGAGAGTGTGAGCTGCAAGGAGAGCAGAGACCGTGAGTGAAGAGGAATGGGCTTTCTCCGGGGTTTAGCTGTGTGGAGAGACAGGCCTGAGAGGAGAGTGTGAGCTGCAAGGAGAGCAGAGACCGTGAGGGAGAAGGAGTGAGGTTTCCCTGGGGGTTGCCTGTGGGGAGAGACAGGCCTGAGAGGAAAGTGTGAACTGCAAGGAGAGCAGAGACCGTGAGGGAGAAGGAGTGAGGTTTCCCTGGGGGTTGCCTGTGGGGAGAGACAGGCCTGAGAGGAAAGTGTGGGTGCTGAGAAGAGGGCAGGACCCCTGAGGGCACAGTGTGGGGAACGTTCTCCTGGTTCCCCGAGGGCAGCCGTGAGGCGGGAGAGTTCCTTCCCCAGGGTGGGCTACACTTAGTTGTCCCCAGCTGTTGCAGGCCTCCCTGCCTCCGGCCCAAGCGATGTTGCTGAACGGGAGGGAAGCACAGAAGCAAGACACGAGGGTAGCAAGGATGAGGTGTAGGTGCCATAGAGTTTAGAGACCACTTCAGTGATTCCAGCTGAAATGAGGTGCCTTATAATGCAGACGTTGTCTGTCAGGATTTTCATATGTAAAGGTGGATATGTTTACTTTTGCTCTTTAGATTGAGGATGAAACTCAAGTCTCTCGAGCAACCCAGGGTGAACAAGATAACTATGAGATGCACGTTAGAGCTGCAAACATCGTGAGTAGCACTTCGCTGTTCAGATCAGTGGGCAGCACATCCTACAGGAGCCACTGGGTTGATTGTTGCAGCTAGGGCAGCCTTTATGATCCCCACAAGGACTGATGCTAGAAGAGTACCCTCATTTTTGGGGTGGCTGTGGAAGGTTGGGTAGCCTGGCTTGTCAGCTACAGGCTTTGTCAGAATCCTCATCTAATGGGGGGGGATTTACTTCATTCAAAGCTTGGACTGAAAGCAGGTTTGGGAGATGTTGGTTTAGAACTGGAGCAAACACTGCTTTGATCTATCTTATACTTTGGGATATTTTTTTTTTCCTCCCTGTTCCAAGGTTCGAGCTGGTGAGTCCCTGATGAAACTTGTGTCTGACCTGAAGCAGTTCTTGATCCTGAATGACTTCCCCTCTGTGAATGAAGCTATCAACCAGCGCAACCAGCAGCTGAGAAGCTTGCAGGAGGAGTGTGACAAGAAGCTGATTGCACTGCGGGATGAGATCTCCATTGACCTGTATGAGCTAGAAGAAGAATATTACTCTTCCAGGTACAAATAGGGCAGTGGACTTCTGCCTTAAGGCTCCAGCTGTTTTGGGGTAGTTAGTCCAAACAAACAAGTAGTCCTTAGAGTGTAGGCCCTGAGAATGTTCCCAAGGAAATTTCACTCCTGTTTTTAATTAGGTCAACCTCTTTTTTCCTCCAAGTAAAGCAGATGTCTTCTTTTTTTTTTTTTTTTTCTTTTAATTGTAGATACACTACAGGGTATAAATGTTAATGGCCATGGTGAAGGACATGTTCATAGCATTCAGTTCTAGGTGCCTGCTTTGGCTAGATTTGACAGATAATTTGTTTTGACTTCATTATGGTCGTTATAAAAAGATACTAATTTCCATGGGGTACACGCTTCAGGCTGAGTATCCCTCTGGAGGAGCCTCTCCTCCTCTCCCTGGAGAGACTGAGCTGGCCTGGATCCTCCTGTTAGCTGAGATCACCGTGTCTTCATGGTGAATTCTTTCACAAGTGACCTGGTTCCACAGCTGTGCCTTTTCCCTTGTCACCCCCACCCTCTCCATTCCCAGCTACCAGGAGTTCTGTGCCTGGGGTGAATTTTGAAGTGAGCAGAAAAACCTTGCTCAGTTTTATTGAGGTATTGTGACAGGATTTTCTATGGAATAATGACTTCATCCAGGCCTCTTTGTGGGGTTTTTAATATTTGAAAAAGACACTCAGAAAAGAGGCTGTAGAGAATTCAGACACTTTATTTTTTTATTTCCTGCCCTGCCCTCCAGCACTTCTTGATGATGCAGAAAATGAAAGCAGGGGAAAACAAAAAGAGAACCTGATTATTTTGGCTGCATTGTCTGAGCTGAATGAAGTCAGTGCCATAATGCTGTGACTTCTAACCAAAACCTTCCTTCCCTTTTCAAAAGCTTATTTCGGGTTTTAATGACCAGGTTTTTTTCTACTTCTGCCTTTCTCTTCTTTCTAAAAATGCTGACTGCCTCTGACTCCAGCTGGCAGCTAAACACCTGATTGCTCAGCATCTTTGCAAGTCAGGCCATTGTTTCTGAGTAATATATGTATTTTAAGAGTAAACAAGCATTGGTAGAACTTAGCTTAGGAACTGTTATGACATTAGAACACTAGAGGCAGAAGTTTGGAGCTGTTGTTCAGACTTTACTCAGTTTTTGGAGAGTGGGAGGGGATCCTAGAAACAACTTAGAAATGAAGAGTGACAATCACAAAGCCCAGCATCAGTCCAGGCTCTGGCAGCTCGGGGCTGTGATGGCTCCACAGGCAGCACACAGCAGAGCAGTGAGCAGCTAGAGTGATGCTGTGTGGGATGGTAGTGCCTCACATGTGCCAGGTGTGCTTCTCGTGGTGGCACCAGATTGCCATCACTGTGTGTCAGTAGCTTTACCTTCTGGGCTGTGGTGGGGTTCTGACCGTGCTGGCGTGGTCTGCTCACCTGAGTGGCACCAGATGCCATATAAAGAAGGTTGGATGAGATTCCTCCACAGAGGAGCTGGGAGCCAGGTTGGGGTCAGGCTCTTCTCCCAAGGAACAAGTCATAGGGCAGGAGGAAACTGCCTCAAGTTGCACCACAGGAGGTTTGCTTTGGACGTAGGAAAATTTTCTTCCCTGAAAGAGTCGCCAAGCCCTGGAACAGGCTGCCCAGGGCAGTAGTGGAGTGCCCAGTGCTAGAGGGATTGAAAGGCCAAGTTAGATGTGATGCTGAGGGACATGGGTTAGTGGGGACCTGGCAGTGCTGTGTTAATGGTTGGACTTGATGATCTGAAAGGTCTTTCCCAACCTAAACAATTCTAAAGCAACTCTTGGTCAAAGAACTAAGAACACCTAAGCACAGATGTTGCCACGTACCAAATGGATCTGCTTTGGTGTTCTTTCTTCTGAGGGTGGTCACAAGGTGAGGACACTTCACAGCTCTACAGAGCTCTGCTCCCTCCACAGGAAGCTGTTACCACATAGCACTTGGTCGTTTGCTTTTAGCACTTTTATTCCCTTCTGTGCTCTTTCCTCTCTCTTTCTGCACCAAAGAAAATTGTGTTTGTGTAAATATAGAAGCAGGGATTTGTTCATAGGTCTTTTATAATTAGAGTACTGAGATATTTTTAATGAAATCTGATTGGGAGGGGAAGGGGTTTGTAATGTCACTGAGTGATAATTGTCTTTAAATGACTCTAAATGCAGCAGCTGGCTTAAAAAATAATAATAATTGGGCTGTCCTGGGAGCCCAATTTGGGCTGCCTCTCTGCACCAACTGTTAGGTACTTGTGGGGCTTGATCCCATGAGGTTATAAATAAATATATATAAATAAAAAGAGGTGTGCAGCCCTCTGAGGCCAGGCTGTGGGTCTCACACCCTGCCACACTGTTCCCTCACACTCCAGTTTCCCTGAAGGTCATTGCTTGGTTTATTTTAGGTTGTCCCTCTTGGAAAAGCTGTGAAAAGTGAGCTCCCTGCAGCAGCACAGCCTCAGGTGCTTCAAAGTACCTGCCTGTGGCAGGGACAGTCTCCTGCCTAGTGTTTGTGTCACTGTCACACCTGCCCTGAGTAGCTGATCAGATATGCTTCAGTTGTAGGGTCAGGCTTCCTTGTGAGGCTTTTTGTGTGTACCTGGAGGTTTGGTGAGACCTGAAAGCAGGCTCTTGAAACCAAAGCTGGGGAGATTGTTCTGAAGGAATCTTTGCTTTTGGTCTCTGTGCTCAAGGAGTTTTCTAGAGCTGTTCCTCTGTGTGCCCCGAGAGGGAGTAGTGAAGCCCCTTCCTCACACTGAGAAACTCTGAAAGGCTGGAGCAGCAGTTTGGGTACTGCTGCTGTGAGCTGAGCAGTAGCTGCTGGTTCACACTGAATGTGAGCAGCATTGCCAGAGTAGCAAATTTAAACTTTTAGAGCTGTTCTGAGGCAGCAGCAGAAGTGGCTGTGCTTCTGAGATAGGTAAATAACTCCCCTGCCAAGCTGTGGTGGGTGCTGTGGGCAGGTTTTTCTTGGAGCCCATGGCCTGAATGTAAAACTGCCAGAAAAGGAGTTGTTCAGATTGAGTCCTGAGGGTCTTTGCTAATTGAACCCAACTCCACTGTGTTGAGGACTGTAGGGAAGGGCTGACCTTCCCAGCCTCAGGTATAATGCCTGTATCTGCTGTCCTCTCACTGCCACTGCAAAACCAGCTGCCAGAAGAGCTCAGAAGCAATTCCTTGAAGCTGGTGCTTTGTGTGCTTGTTCCCCAAGACAGTAACCCCAAGCCCAGCTTGCTTGCTTTCATCCTGAACCCCCAACTTGCATTTGTGTTCTGTTGCTCCCTCCTCTGAGTTCCCAGGAGCTGTCTTGAGTGTGGGGTTAGATCTCAATGTGTTTCATGTTTGTGCAATTGGAAGTGTCTCCTATTTCTACACTTTAAATATTTCCCTAAGCACCTATTGAAGTTCTTACCCTAAAAATGTAAATAAAGCTGCAACAACAAAACCACTGGACCCACTGGGTTTGTTTTACTCTGAACACAAGCTGCTTTCTACTCTAGCACTCACTTTGTCTTGGGTGTCTCTTGTGTGTGCAGGTCCTTCCTCTCTTTGGAAATTGTTTGGATTTTGTTCCAGTTTCTTCCATCTTTTTTTCTGTTTAGTTTTGGTCCTTCCCCATGGTGTTTTCCCCAGAGCACGAGCAAGAATGAACCAGTTTAGGAAGCATCCTTTTTCCCACACTGATGGTTCATCCAGCTCTACAGCAGTCAAAGCCACCAAAGCTGCTTTGAGACTTGCTAGCTCAGTTTCTGCTGGCAGTGGTGGAAGCCATCAGTACCTCTATCATCAGGCTGGGAATCTTCAGTAGAAGACCCAGACCTTCTGTGGAGCACTTTATGGCAAGGGCAAGGGTGCAGGTGGCTTTGTTCTTTATCACAGCAGGGGCAGGCCCTGAAACCATTGTGCTAGCTTCAAAATCTAGAGGAGGACTTCTGTGTTTTTTTCCTCATGTAGGTTGTGATCCAATTTTGAAGTAATTGTGGCTGAGTTCCTTGACTTACTCTGGTCAGGAGCAGAACTCCTGTCTTTGGGGTGCCAGAACCATCCCAGATCTCTTCAGGGACCTAAAGTACCTGGGTAGGAATTGAGCCTAAGTTGTTGCAACAGTTCTCTCTCAAACTCCTCTGGTGTCCTCACCAGGCCCTTGTAGATGTCACAGGACTTGTGGGGAATTTGTCATCTCAGACCTTGCATCCATGAATGTTTTTTTGCCATTTTCTTAACGCTTTGCTTCTGTCTTGCTTCCCTCTCCCCCCTCCCCAACCCTTTCCTTCCCTCCCCTCTTCCTGTGGCACCTGCTGTCTCTCCTTACTGGGGTTGTTTGTTCTGGAAAGCTACAGTCTGTGTGACAGCAATGATCTTCCACTGTGTGAAGCCTACTGGAGACAAGACTTTGCCACGCTGTCCCCCGAGAGCCTCTCCATGCCTCTGGCAGCTGCCACAGCAGAGCCCAGCATTGCTTCCTCCCAGAGCTCCACCCCATCGCACCCCCACGTCAATGGGCATGGGGCAGGTGCCCCGGAGCACCCCTGAAGAGGATCCTCTGCTACCCAATGCCTTCCTCCTGGCCCTGCTGCACTGCTGGAAGTCTTCCATCTGCTGTATGAGGAGCAAGCATGTCCTGCTGTTGGGAGAAGGCACAGGCAACTGGCAGGGTTGTGCTCATGGGATGGCCACGGTGCTTCCTCCACCCCTGGGACACTGCCAGGAGCAATCTTCTCCCTTAAGAGATAGTGATAAGTAAATAGCAAGCTGATTGTTCTAACAAAGTAGAGTTAGGTTTGCTTTAGCCTGATGGTTACCTGTAGACTTCAGTAGAAATCCACTCTGTTTTCATGTGAATGTGTGTAGTCCACAGGAGTATTAGGTGTTGAATTTGTTTGGGATAAACTTGAGCCAAATCTTGGGGATAGGGAAGTTTTTGGGGTGCTTTCCCACACTCACTGGCATTCTGTCTGCTTTAAAGCTCTCTCAGGATGGCATCTGACAGTCTCTGTTCTACTTCAGAGTAAGAACCTTGTAGTGTTTTGTACACAGTGCTGTCAGAGTGCTCCACAAACTTGAACTTGTTGCAGGAGGGGCTCTCACGAGACCCTTTCCCAGGAGCATTGTTACCTCTTGGGAAGAGGAAAGGGCCAGCTGAGGAGTCAGACTGGGGTATTGATGGTGCCACTTGCTGAAGCTACAGCTGGAAGCAGCAACACAGTTTGATTCCTTCTCCAGTGTTCACACAAACTGTTAGCACACCTGAGCTAATACCACCACAGTGTTTACTTTGGCTAATTATTTGCTCTGACTGGGCTGTATGGGGCAGAGAGTGATACTCAGCTCCCCTCTGGAGTCCCTTCTGAAGCAGCATCTTGAGTGCTTGGTTGGCTGCTCAGCAGCTTGGTGCAATTTCTGTTTCCCTGAGTGGTGCTTCTGCTGTGTCTCCAACCAAACTGGTGTTGGAGTTGGATTGGAACATGGTCAGAACATCTCAGTGTTGATGCCACAGAACCATGGGTGCAGCCCAGCAGCTGAGCCAAGCTTCCCCAGCGCTCTCCTCTCTTAGGATGTGAATTTTGCTCTGTTTTGGTTTAGTTTTTCTTCCTTTTTTTTTTTTGTGATTAGGTGGTTTAATAAAACTAACCCTTTTGTATAATTTTTAAAGTGTGTGTTTTCAGCTCCAGGTCCATGAAAATACGGTAACATGAGCATGCACTAGGACAGCGGTTTGGGGACAACCCTGCTCCTTGCAGCCATGGCTGCACAGGGGCCCGTGCCCCAGAATCCATTGGCTTCAGCGTATCCGCCAGAGCCTCCTGCACTGCTCGGGCAGCAGCCACATCGCTGTCGCCTCCTCCCTAAAAAGGGTTTGGCATCTCTAGACCGGAGGTGAAGCGGAGTTCTGCCTGCGGGTGTCTCGGCGGGGCAGCAGAGGCAGCCCGCTCCGGAGAAGGCTTGCGGGGGCCTCGGCGTCGGACCCGTGGCCATGCCACAGGGCCCAGTGCTGAGCCTACTCTGCCGCAGCTACAGGGCTCTAAGCCTTCCCGCTGCGGTCGCTCCCTCCCGGCTGAACGGCTACTTCCGGTCCGCTGCGCTGTCGTCACTTCCTGCTGCCGTCACTTCCGGAGTGCCGCACGAGGAGGATGCGCTCCTCCTGGCGCTCCGAGCAGCACAAGGGGCGGCTCAGGCCCGGCCGGGGCAGCGCGGGCTGGCCGCGCTGAGGGAGCCGGGCCGGGGGCGGGCATGGCCAGCCTGGCTGCACAGGACTCCTACCTGCAGGCCTTGGCGAGGAAGGTCTGCGCGCAGCAGCCCCCGGAGTCTCGGAAGAGAAAATTGGGTAATGGTGCGGCCGGGCCAGTCCTCGCTGCTCTGTGGGAGCGTGGGTTTGTGGCAGGCTTGGTCTCACGAGTGCGTGGCTTGGGGCAGCGGCGTGGTGCTGATGTTTCAAGACGAAGTGTCAGCAGAAACACGGTGCTCCTTAGCACAGTCTGCGCGCTGTGCTGTTAGCGCGGGGAGGCGGTGGCCTCCGTTCCCTTTGTACGGGTGGTGAATGGACGTGGGAGAGTAGTGCAGGCGTGTTTGACCTGTCCGGATACATTTTAAACTGTGGAGGTTTTGAAGGTTGAGATGTGCCATTGCGACGCTGAAGCTTTAGTCTTCAGTGAGAATTGAATGTTACAAAGTGGGATTGTGGTGTTGTCCTATCTTGTGCATTTTTTCTTTTGTCTTACAGTGTCTAAGCCAGGCCAGCCCAAAGATGCTGGTGGGCAGCCCAAGAAAAAGAAGAGAAAGAAACTCCAGAAGCAAGCTGAGAAGGAAAATGCTTCTTCAGTCAAACAGGTGGGCTCCAACACTGGTAAATCTACTCCAGGACAGAGAGCAGCTCCTCAAGCCAGCAAATCATCTCCACAAGGTGTTAAACAAAGCAGAGATAAGAGTTCAGAGACAGGTAAGAATCCCATGGTCTGGTGTGATGGTTTGGGAGTTCCCCACCCCCCACACTTTATAAAATCCCCCAGACTAGACTCAGCCAGCTGGAAGTTAAGGACTGAAGCTCTCTTTACAGCTTAGCACAATGGACAAGCAGAGATAGACACAACAGACAGGAATAGTTACAGACATAGACAAATTAAAGGTAATACAGAAGCACAATCCTCCTCCCAGAAATCAGAGTCCCCAGGAGGGGCTCCCAACCACCCTTCCACCTTCTTCCCACTCCTCTACCTTACCCCAGGGTTTGCCTTGTGTGCAAGGTGATTTTGGAGGATCAGCCAGGGGAGTTAGAAGCAGAGTGATGAGTTAGGTTAACAGAGAGATCAGCAGACAAAACCCACAGCTAGAGAGACAGAGACAGGACTCTCTGTCTGTGTGTGTTATCTATGTTTGTATTCTTGTCCTTACACACCTCAGCAAACCTATGAGTGAAGTAGACATCACCATTATTTTTCTTTTCACAGCCTATAATCTAATTTTTTTTCATTAAAATATTCCAATTAGCCTCAAACCAGCACATCTGGCTGCAGTCACCTGAGCCAAGGTGGCTGCTCTTCAGTTGCTTCACAGGTGTCTAGTTTGGTAAGAGCTCAGGGAATTGAAAACATCTGTGCTTAATCCATGTGCCCTAAAAGCTTTTGGATGTGTAGATGCATTTGTAACATCACCACTGGGTGGCTCTGGAAATAGCAATTAAACTGGATAGTAGAGTTTGGGTGTGTGTTGGGGATTGCCATGTGGATGCAGGATGCAATCTCTGCCATGTCAAGGCAGCTTCCCAGTCTGAGTCTAAAAAGCCTGATCACAAATAAAAGCTATCCCTAGTGTCCTTGTTTCCACCAGCTCATACTTGTCTTCTGGCTTGTTGGGCAGCCCCAGGGCATAGAATCACAGAATGGGAAGGTTGGAAGGGACCTCAAGGATCATCCAGTTCCAACCCCCTGCCATAGGCAGGGACACCTCCCACTAGCACAGGTCACTCAAGGACTCATTCAGCCTGGCCTTGAACACCTCCAGGGAGGGAGCAGCCACAACCTACCTGGGCAACCTGTTCCAGTGCCTCACCACCCTCACTGTAAAGAACTTCTGCTGACATCCAGTCTAAATCTCCCCTCTGCCAGTTCAAACCCATTGCCCCTTGTCCTGTCACAGCTGGCTGATGGTGTTGAGTGATAGCACAAAGAGAAAAGGGGCAGTTCTAAAGAAACCAATGGAATGGGAACTCTGAGGCTTTTTGGCTGTTCCAATTCTGTTCACAGCACCTGAAGAGTTCTTGGAGCTTTTCCTGTGCCTGCAGAAAGTTCTTTTCTTTAACTCTCTTTGTTTTCTCCCTCTCACTTTCAGGGACCAAAAGTGACCTGGGTTCCTCCTCTTTTTCTGCAATGAACCTTCTGCGTCAGAGGCTACATGAGAAGATCAAAAAGGCTTCTGGACAGGTATGAGAACCTTTAGTGAGTGTCCATCTATATGGTTGTGAACTGTAAGCTCTCTCCACTTCATGGTATTGTTGTTTAGGCTGGAAAAGACCTTTAAGATTGTCAAGCCCAACTGTTAACCCAGCACTGGCAGGTCACCACTAAACTGTGTCCCTGAGCACATCGTCTCCATGGCTTTGAAAACCCCTCCAGGAATGGAGACCCTACCACTACCCTGGGCAGCCTGTTTAGGGCTTGACAACCCCTTGAGGGAAGGAAATCTTTCCTAATATCCAGCTTAACCTCCCCTGGTGCAGTTTGAGGCTGTTTGCTCTTGTCCTGTCACTTGTTCCTGGGGAAGAGAAACTGACCCCCACCAGGCTCCAACCTCCTTTCAGGCAGTTGTGGAGAGCAGTGAGGTCTCCCCTCAGCCTCCTTTTGTCCAGGCTGAACAATCCCTCCTCATTATCAGCTGCTCCTCACAGGACTTGTGCTCTAAAACTTCATATGAGAATGAACCCTTTAAGGTTCCAATTCATGTCCATCCTTTTTAGGATGATGCCAAAGAGTTACCTCCTGCAGTCCTGGAGAAGAGACAGCGAAGGAAATATGAGAGAGAGAGGAAGAAGCGCCGAAGGAAGGAGTTGAAGATGAAGGCAAAAGCAGAAAAGAAAGAATCCAAGGAGGTACCAGCAGAGCCAGAAGTCAAAAAGGAGAGCACAGCTGAGGTCGTCTTCAACAAGGTTGAAGTCCATACAGAGGATGAGTTGAACAAGGTGCAGAAGAAGAAGGAGAAGAGGAAAGCAGTGAAAGGCAACATCACCCCTCTGACCGGCAAAAACTACAAGCAGCTGCTGAGCAGGCTGGAGACCAGGAAGAATAAGCTGGATGAGCTCAAGGATAAGGACCAGAAGAAAGCTGAGGAGCTGGAGGTAAAACTGAAATGGACAAATGCTCTCTACAAGGCAGAAGGTGTGAAGATCCGTGACAACGAGGAGCGTCTGAAGGAAGCTCTGAAGCGCAAGGAGAAGCGCAAAGCGCAGCGCCAGCGGCAGTGGGAGCAGAGGACGGAGAGGGTGGTGGAAAGGATGCAGCAGCGGCAGGAGAAGCGGCGCAAGAACATCCAGAAGAAGAAGAAGGATCGGATTGAGAAGAAGAAAGCCAGGGCCCGGAAGAAGGGCCGGGTTCTACCGGAGGACTTAAAGAAAGCTGGTCTGAGCTGAGCGCCTGAGAGTGAGTCCTCAGCCTGCCACTGGGAGTGCTGTCTGGGGCGGTCGGTGATGGACTGGGACAGAGCTGCTGGGACACTGCCCTCTGGTGCCCACAGAATCCAGCCTGTGGGGCAGCCACTGCTGTGGACTTCAATTTAATATGAAAAAAAGCCTTTTGTATGTTAATTAAATTTCCTATCCCGAAGAAACACCTGCTGGTTGGTTGATTCTGATAGTAATGATTATTACCATTATGGTGGTAAGCCAGGCACACACAGCAGCTTACCCAGAATCACAGTGGCCGGGTGGGTTTGGGATCTCTGCAAAGGAAACCACACAACCTCTCTGAACAGCCTGCTCTAGAGTTCCAGCACCCTCACACCAAACAAGTTACTCCTGTTCAGATGGAGCCTCCTGGCTTCCAGTTTGTGCCCACTGCTGTGACTGGGCAGTACTGAGAAGAGTCTGGCCCCATCCTCCTGCCCCTCACCCTTTAGCTCTTGCTGAGCATTGATCAAATCCCCTCTGGGGCTGCTGTTCTCCAGGCTCAACAGCCCCAGGGCTCACAGAGGTGCTTCAGGCCCATCAGCACCTTTGTAGGCTCCATTGGTCTCTCTCCAGCAGCTCCCTGTCTCTATTGAACTGGGGAGCCCAGAACTGAACCAAGCCCTCCAGAGGTGGCCTCAGTAGTGCAGGGGCAATGAGCAGAACCTCCCCTGACCTGCAGGCCACACTTAATGCGGCCACTCCGGTAGCAGTCAGCCCTGACGCGCTGCCGGCGTCCCAAAGCCCTCACCGCAGTAGCCCCGGGACTGGCCTCCCCGTGTGGGCGGAGCCATTGATAGACGGGCGGGGCTTTTGCAGCACCACGCCCCTTTACGGATAGCGGGAGCCCCGCGGCCCCGCCCCTTTCGCGTTACCATAGCGACGCGAGACGCGGCTGAGGCTGGCCCCTGCCTGCGGGCAGCGCCGGGCGCTGAGCGGGGAAGAGTTCGTCCAGCGCCCGCTGCCGCCGCTGGTTCACCGCGGAGAGAGGCCTAAATCATCGCAGAGAGCGCTGCAACCCCTGCCACTGCCTGCGAGGGGTCAGGTAAATACTCTACTGAGACACCACTCCCCACTGTGAAACCTCCTCTGCGCCAGGCTGCACGGCTGCCCTGGGCCCTACCGTTGTGGCTGTTGCCTGCACTCACTCCAGTAAGTCTGTGGTGTTCTTGTACGGGAGAGCCCAGAAGTGCACCTAACACTGCAATGACAGTGGAATAGGTTGCCCGGGGATGTGGTTGAGGCCCCGTCCCTGGAGACATTCAAGATCAGGCTTGAACTGGCTCTGAGCAGCCTGATCTCGTTGGAGAGACCCTTTGAGGGTCACTTCCAACCCGGTGCAATCTGACTCTGCAGTCTTTCAGCAAAGCAGGCAGCTCCTCCCCCTTTGTAGGATTTGGGTTTCTTTTTGATGAACTTCAAGACATGCCTCTCGTCACATTTCTCCAGCCTGCCTGCCTAGAAAGAATTTCTTTCAGAGGCCTCCTTCAGAAGGACCTTAAACTCTTATTTTTTTTTTAAATCTCTCCTCAGCCTGTAGCTTTTATATCACAATTCTCCTGGAATCAGACCTGGGATTTGACTGTGCTGGGCAGGATGAAGCTGGTGGGAGCTGTGCGAGTGGTTCCTGCTGGGCAAGTCTACAAACAGATCTTCCAGGCTGAGGTAAATAAAAACACCACCAAAGACAGGGGAAGAGCCAAATGTGTTGGTCAGTTTGCTAAAGTGGTAGCTTCAAAGCAGAGGTCAGTTTCAGGCTTTCTGGAATTTGTTTGCTTCAGTAGAAAATATTTGTGTTTGTAGATTCATAGATTGGGTTGGGCTGAAAGGGACCTTGAAGACTGTCCTGTTCCAAGCCCCCTGCCATGGGCAGGGACACCTCTCAGTGGCCCAGGTTGCTCATTCAATGGGGGATGCTATAGGAGTGCTGCAGAGATGGCTCTGAACTCCTCAGTTGGTGTCATTTTGGTGGAATTGGTGCTCTTGGCCCCTTGTAGAAACAAAACACAAGATGAGCCTTAAGATCCTGCTTAGAATTTGGGATAAATGCTGTTGGGAATTGGGTATAGTCATTGTCACCAGCCAGAGCAGCACTGCATGGTCTGTGCTTATCAAATAACAGAGGGGGAGCTGCTGCTGCCCTCCCAAATTCCTCCTGTTTTTTTGGGGAAGATGGAGAAAAGCCACTCCTGGTCCTGAAGCCCAAAATGGAGATGGGCAAGGAAGAGAATGAGAGAGAAACTGGACTAAAGGGTGGCCTGGAGGATGAAAGGTAGAAAGAAATTCTTTCCAGTGAGGGTGGTGAGACACTGGAACAGGTTGCCCAGGGAGGTTGTGAATGCTCCATCCCTGGAGGTGTTCAAAGCCAAGTTGGATGAGGCCTTGAGCAACCTGGGCTGGTGTAAGATGTCCCTGCCCATAGCAGGGGGGGTGGAACTGGATGAGCTTTAAGGTCCCTTCCCACCTAAAGCATTCCATGATTCTGTGACCCTCCTAACCACAAAGAAGACCCTCAGTGCTTCAGCTCTCCTCTCTGAGGTAAGAGGTAGCTGATTTTGTGTCCTCTTGAAATCAGCCTCAGATGGAAATGATTGGGCTTGTGCCAAGCAGTGCTCGTTGCTGGACTTTTCTGCCCCTTCCCCCCCTCTGTCTGTGTCAATGATTTTGTTCTGGCTGGGGGGAGCTGTAACAGCTGTGGCCACAACTCTTTGCAGGTTCAGTTGGTAAGCTCTTTGGAGGAAGTGAGGAACAAAGCTAAGGTTTCCATAAGGGATGAAAAACTCACTCTGGAGAGAACTTCAGCAACTTCCACTGCTGCCAGGCTGCTACCAGGTGACCAGCAGAAGTGTGGGGATGAGACACCCTGCAACAAGCCCGTGGGGAAGTCACTGGTGTGCAGGTAAAGAACAGAAGCACAAAACCCCAGTGAGATGTTCATGGCTGGAGAGCTGAAGCTGTAAGGTTTGCACTGGGGGCAAGACACTGCTGAACAGCACCAGCATAAGTAGGGCACAGAGCTGCTGGAGTGAGGCCAGAGGAGGCCACAAAGGTGATCCAGGGGCTGGAGCAGCTCTGCTGTGAGCACAGGCTGAGGGAGCTGAGGGGGTGCAGCCTGGAGAAGACTCCAAGGGGACCTCAGAGCTGTCTGCCAATAGCTGAAGAGATCCTGCAGGAAGGCTGCAGAGAGACTTTTGCTGAGGGTGTCCAGAGACAGGTCAAAGGGGAATGGTTTGGAGCTGAGGCAGAGCAGGGTTAGACTGGAGCTGAGGAAGTTGTTCAGTCTGAAGGAGGTGAGAGTCTGGCACAGGTTGCCCAGGGAGGCTGTGGCTGCCTCCTCTCTGGGGGTGTTCAAGGCCAGGCTGGATGAGGCCAGGGTGAGAGGTATCCCTGCCCATGGTGGGGTGGTTGGAGCAGATGAACTCTGAAGTCCCTTCCAACCTGAGCCATTCTATGATTTATTGCTTTTGTGCCATCATAACTGACTTGAGGCTGTGATCACTGCAGGACAGGTCCTTCAGCTCCTGAGAAGCACTGCTGAATTGAATCATTCTTTGCAGTTACAGTTGTGCTGATGTCCACTTCAGGCTTTTGGTTTGCCTATGGAATTGAATGTTAGAGCCCTTGCAAGTCTCTGCTCATCTGTACTCAGTACAAATCAAAGACTTTTTCTCTTTCAGAGAAGTCCCAGCAGTGCAGAAGGTCTGGGGGAGCCCAGGTGTAACTGCAGCTGAGGAAGTCAGAGGCCTGCCTGATGTTGTTGGTAAAATTTGGTTCCCTTGACACCAGATATTTTAGTTTTCATTGTTAGGAGCCACCACACAGAGTCTCCAGAGAAGGAGACTCCACAGCCTCTCTGGGCAGCCTGCTCCAGGGCTTCAGCATCCTCACATCAAAGAGGTTGAGGTGACACCTATTGAGTTCCAGCTTGTACCTGTTGTTCCATGTCCTATTACTGGGCACCACCAAACAAAGCCTGGCACCTTCCTCTTGCCCACCACTCCTCAGAGATTTAAAGGCATTGACCAGATCCCCTCTCAGCCTTCTGCTCTCCAGACTCAACAGCTCTCATCCTTTCCTTACAGGAGAGATGTTCAAGTCCCTCAATCATCCTCACAGCTGTGTTGGACTCTCTCTAGCAGATCCCTGTCCCTCTTGAGCTGGGGAGCCCAAACCTGGACACAAGACTCCAGCTGTGGTCTGAGCAGAGCAGAGCAGAGGGGCAGCTCTGCTCTCCAGCCCTGCTGGCCACACTTTTCTCGCTGCACTCCAAGATGCCTTTATCTCTCCTGGCCCCAGGGATGCTTTGCTGACCCAGTTTAAGGGGTTTTGTGTGTGTGCTGCCTTCTGCAGCACCAGCTCCAGGCTCCATCCTCCTCCTCTCTTTGCTGGCAGCTCCTGAGGCGCCGACGAGTGGTATCCTGGCAGGCCTGCGGGAGCGCCGGCGCCGCCGCCACGACGAAGCCCTGGCCTCAATGCGGCAGGAGCTGGCTTGCATCGCCAGGGTACGACTGGGCTTTGGCAGCCTGAAGGCAGGGACTGCTGTCTGAAAGTTCAGACTGAGCTCCTTACCTTCCCAGGAGGTGGAACCCCTTGGTTTGGAGCCTCAGCAATGGCCAAACCGATGAGATCTAGCAGGAGCTGACCTGGTTCTACTAAAGGTCCATTTTAAAGCAGATCACTTCCCAACCAGATAAAAATGCTCCATCTCCTCCCTCTCATCCCCCAGCAAGGAGCTGCTCCCTACCTCTGAGTCCTGCAGTGTACTCTCCCTCTGTGTGCCCACCTTCTGCACAGGGCACAGCCTGCCCCAGTGCTTGCAGCCTGTGTAGTAGCACCGAAGTTGCTCCTGGTTGTAAAGAACTCAGTGCTAAGTACAATGAGAGAAGGATTTGTATGGAAGCTTTGGATGCTATTGGGTGGTAGCTTTCTACAGATGCTGCTGGGTGATGTTAGCTGTGCTGAGGCTCAGCTCAGCTCCTCTGTCAGCTTCCAGTTTAATGCTGGGCTGGGAAATGATAGAGCCACAGAATGGGTTGGCTTGGAAGGGACCTTCAAGATGATGCAGTTGTAACATCCCTACCATGAGCAGGGACACCTCCTTGAGGTTGTTCAAGGCCTCACCCAAGCTGGCTTTGTACTTTCTTACCTTTCCAGGAGATGGAACCCCTTGTTCTGCAGCCTCAGCAATGCCTTCTGGCCAAACTGATGGACTCTGATAGAAAAGTGGAACTTCTACTCCAGAAGCTTGAGTCTGACACTGCTCTGGGAGGCTTCTCCTTCGCAGTAAGGCAGCTCAGGGCATTGGCTCCTCCTCAGACACTTGCACCTCAGCTGCCTAAGGCAGCTCCTTGTACCTTGCTGTGGTTTTAATGCTAAAACCTGCTGCTTTCTCTTCCTTTTGGAGCTCTTTTTACTCTTTTGGACATTTCAAGCAGATTAAGAGCAAACCCTTCTTGCAGGAACTGGGAGAACTGTGGAACAGCATCCACCAGGAATCCTTGAGCAGAAAGAAGTGGATTAGGGAAATGGATGAATCCCTGCAAAAGCTGGAACGGAGTCGAACTGACAGAGTGAGTTGGCATCTGAGCAGCTGATCCTTAGGCACGAGATCAGGATCTGCTGGGAGTGGTGGCTGCAGAGCAGAGGGTGGTTTGCTGCCACAGGAGGCAGAGAGGGCTGCTGGGGGTCCTGTTGTGTCACTGCTGGGGGTCACTGCCTGCTCACCACCAGATCCTTCCCTCCTTTTACACCCACACAGACATGAGGAGATCCTCCTTTTCCAGATCCCAGGTGTCCCCTCACCAGCAGATCCTTCCCTCCTTTTAC
>VWZE01011561.1:247420-261932 GCA_013396675.1 Eubucco bourcierii
AGGTGTCCCTGCCTATGGCAGGGGGTTGGGACTAGATGATGTTTGAGGTCCCTTCCAACCTTCCCATTCTATGATTCTATGAACCTCTTTTGCTGCCTGTCCTTTTATAACCAAACAACCTAACCTGCCTGCTGACTTTCCACATTCATTGGCACTGTTGGGTGCCTTAACCAAGGGCCAGGACAGGGAAGATCTCTGCAATGCCCTGAAAGAGGGCACCCTGTAAGATTTCCTCCCATCAACTCTATAAATAGAGGCTTGACAAATGACTCTTCTATTTATTTGGTTTTCTCCTCTTCCCTCAGACTCCAATCACAGGCTGCAAAGTGATTTCCTCTGACTCCAGGCTAGAAGCTGTGCCAGGGAGCACTTTGTGTGGATGCAGAGGATGCGGCGGCAGCGGAACTGAGTGTCCAGGCACCAGATTTAGCTGCAGCTCTGCAGTTCTGTGGTCAACGAAGGTAATTAGCAGTGGAGGCTGTAACAGTCAATGAGCTTCTACCAAGCTCTTCAGCCTGGAGAAGAGAAGGCTTCCAGGAGAGCTTGGAGTGGCCTTCCAGGATCTGAAGGGGGCTCCAGGAGGGCTGGGGAGGGACTATTGAGAAGGGCTTGGAATGGCAGGACAAGGGGAATGGGTTTGAAGTGGCAGAGGGGAGATTGAAAGTGGATGTTAGGAGGAAGTTGTTTGCAGTGAGGGTGGTGAGACACTGGCACAGGTTGCCCAGAGAGGTTCTTCCAGAGAGGGCTCCTTCTCCTCTCCAGGCTGCACAGCCCCAACTCTCTCAGCCTGTCCTCACAGCACAGCTGCTGCAGCCCTCTCAGCATCCTCGTGGCCTCCTCTGCACTGGCTCCAACACTTCCATGTCCTTCCTGTGCTGGGGGCTCCAGAACTGCACACAGGNTGCAGCTGGATGTGTTCCTGCCCTGGGTGACTCTGCTTTAGCAGGGAGGTTGGAGTGGATGACCTCCAGAGGTCCCTTCCAAGCCCCAACATCCTATGGTTCTGTGGTGCTCTGCACCTTTGGAGGGAGCTGTCCCTGGCAGCTGTTCTCCTGTGAAAGATGGAGGTGATAGCTGCATGAGCTCTGCACACCTCCTGTTCAGACTGGTTTGGGTGAGTTTATTGAATTGCAAAGGGAGTGCTCCTGAGAGGAGCACCTGGAGTCTGCAGAGGTTCAAATCAGAACCAAACCAGAGAGGCTCCCCAGGCACTTACAGCTGTGGTTAGATCTTGCTGCAGCAGAGAGCTTTTGCAAATGGTTTGCAGGCACTGCATCAGTGACTACATCTCCTGGTTCTGGCAGTCCAGGGCCTTCCATCTTCCTGCTTTCAACAGGACTGAATTAAAATGCAGCTGCTTGCAAAGCCTCATGTTCCTATGACAAAATCCTCCCCATTTCTCTCCTGGTGAGATATTTATAGCTGCTTTCTCTCCCTTTTTTCCCTTGTTTGTTGCAGATTGAAAGCTGCTGGGAATAAGAAGCTGCCCTACCTCCTTCTGCTCTGGAAGCTGTGGTTTCCAGGCAAGTGTTGGCATCTTTGGTTTGCCTGTTTGTTGCTGCTGCTGCTTCATCTATCTGGTAAGCATCTGCTGGTGAGCTTGCTCATGCTTAAAGCAGCCTGTCTGTCTCTGTACCCTGGTAAAAAGCAGAGCAGCAGCAAACCAGAGGCAGTGCCTTTTGCAGGAGGTCCCTGTTAGAGCTGTAAGAAGGAGCAGTAATTTGTGTGATAGGTAAAGGAACACTGGGAGAGGGAGAAGCCTCTGAGGGGAGAGAGAAAAAAAGACCAATTGTGCCTAAACCAGACTGCTGCTACCCTATCTGGCTCTCAAACAAGCCTTCAAGTGCAGAATTTTCCAGTTCCATTTCAGCTCAGATGATTTTCTGACTCCTCAAACGCTCCAGACCCACTCCAACGTGACCAGGGATCACTCTGCAGCTGCCCAGTGCTGTTGCTTTCAAACACTGAGGATCTTTGCAGCCTTGAATGTCCTTACTGAGGCTGTCTTGAGATCCTCTCAGGCAGATTCAGCACTGTTTGAAAGGGATCTGGCATCAGGGATAGCTGTTAACCATTAAATGAGGGTGGGGAGGGACAGGAACAGAGAAGATGTGAAGGCTTCAAGCATGGAAGTGTTGAAAGCCAGGTTGGATGGGACCTTGAGTGACCTGCTCTAGTAGGAGGTGCCCCCATGGCAGGGGATTTGGAACTAGATGACATTTAAGGTCCCTTCCAACCCAAACCATTCTGTGAAAGGGAGGAAACACCCTGGAGGTGTTTAAGGCCAGGCTGGATGAGGCTGTGGGCAGCCTGATCTAGTGTGAGGTGTTCTTGCCCAAGGCAGGGGGTTGGAACTGTATGATCCTTGTAGTACCTTTCAGCCCTGACTGGTTCTGTGATTCTAAACCATGGAAGAGACCTTTCAGATGATCAACCCCAACCATTAGCCCAGCACTGCCAGGGCACCACTGAACCATGTTAGGCTGTCAGGTAGTGACAGGGCTGGGGGGAATGGAGCAAAGCTGGAAATGGGGAGAGTCAGCCTGGGTGTTAGGAAGAAGTTGTTGAGCATGAGGGTGGTGAGAGCCTGGCAGGGGTTGCCCAGGGAGGTGGTGGAAGCCTTATCCCTGGAGGTGTTTAAGGCCAGGCTGGATGAGGCTGTGGGCAGCCTGCTCTAGTGTGAGGTGTCCCTGGGCATGGCAGGGGGGTTGGAACTGGCTGCTCCTTGGGGGCCCTTCCACCCCTGACTGATTCTGTGATTCTATTCCATGAAATCATTAATTGCTGTTAATTACACTCTATTTCTGATGCTGCAGTTTGCTTTAGTTCCTACTGTGGGTGGCTGCATTTCACCAGTGGTTAAGTTATTGGATACAACCATCTGTATAGGTTGTGATCAAAACTGAAGGGAGAACAAACCCTGTGCACAGGCACACAGAGAGCACTTAAAGTTGCAGGCTGTGTCACTATGCTACATCACTGCATTTTGCCCCCCTTGGGGCATTGCCTTCTGAGTCTCTATGTGTGTATGCTCCTCACAGCCATCTACACCTACCTGTTGCAGACCACTTGCTGTAAATCATAGGATCATAGAATGGGTTGGGTTGGAAGGAACCTTAAAGCTCATCCAGTTCCAACCCCCTGCCATGGGCAGGGACACCTGCCACTAGAGCAGGTTGCTCAGGGCACACCTCCAGGGACGAGGCATCCACATTCCAGTGTCTCACCACCCTCAAAACATCAATAATACTTAGACCTGATATTACTTCTGGACTTGTTTTGTCCTGAGCTTCCAATTTATTCCTCAGCAGCAGCAGGTTCCTGACTGGCCAAGCAGTCATGCTTGGCTACAGCATCTTAGAATCATGGAATCATGGAGTTGTTTAGGTTGGAAGTGACCTCAAAGACCATCTAGTTCCACCCCCCCACCACAGGCAGGGACACCTCCCACTAGAACAGGTAGCTCAAGACCTCATCTAACCTAGCTTTGAACAGCTCCAGGGAGGGAGCAGCCACAACCTCCCTGGGCAACTCATTCCAGTGTTTCACCATCCTCACTGTAACAAACTTCTCAAATCCTGTGCCAGCTTCTGAGAACACCTTGGAAAATCCTAGGGAGATGTATTTCAACATAACCTGTCTTAAAACTTTTCTTTCCCTTCACAGGCTTGCAGCTGAGAATGCAAAAATGCACTACCTCCCTTACTGCCTGCCTTGCCCTGAAATCCTCTAAGTATCCCATTGTGAGTGATAGGAGTAGCACAGCTCAGTGCTACAGGAGCTGTGCTTCACTGGCAGGATAAGTTGCCACTCATTCTTTCTTTGAGGGATCTCTAATCAGTCACTCTCTTCAGACAAATTGGTCATAAACAACTTTCTCTGCATTAGCTCTGCTTGCCCTTCAGGGTAACTCTGTGTTTGTACAGCACCTTGTTTGTTGTGGGTCACAGAGACATGAGCTCATGTTGGCTTTATCAGCTGGATGCAATCACACACATGCAGGGGTACACACAGGAACTCACTGTGCTCTGAGATGTGGGTTAGGAATCCCAGCTCACTAGGTGGAGGAAGCAGAGGCAAGAAGGTGAAATGATTGAGCACAGAAGGAGCTCTGGGGGAAGGAGCAAGGCCTCACTCTTCATCATGTTCATCTTCTCTACAGTCTGGGCTTCCCACTCTCTTTATGACTGTGTTTGTGTTATGGCAGCACTTTGGTCATGGACCAGAAGCCCAAGAGTAGCTGCTTCTCTAGAGAGCTTAGACTTTAAGGGGTCAGCTTCATGGTGTGATGCACACTGACAGAGTTAGCAGGCTCAGCAGGGGTACCAGGAGCTATCTTGAAGCTGCATAAAGAAGCATTCACACAGTGGAGGAGCAGTTGCATGGCCAAAGTGATTTCACTGCTGTGAAATCACAACCCATGGCTCTTCCCATCCTCTCCCACTACCTGCTGACCTTGGAGAAGTAAAATGAATGCAGCTAGAAAAGATGTCTCTCATCAAGGCTTTTCTGGTCATTTCAAGCCATTGCAAACCCCTGTGTCTGTTAAGGTGCTGGTTGCTCTGAGTGTTGTATCTCAGTTCAGTGATCCAGGGAGTGGAGCACACACAGGGCTGGCAGCCCCTAGCTGGCACAGATGTGCTTCCCTGGATCCCCCCCTAAGCTCTGATTCACCTTGCAGAGCTGCCAGCACACCTCTGTGCTGGGTCTCAAAACTGTTACTCCTCTGACAGCCCTCGAGGGGTGGGTACAGGCAGTGCCTGACTGTAGCAGGCAGAGCAGGGAGCACAGCACTCAGAGAGAGGACTTGGACAGCTGTCAGTGCAAGAGCAGGTCCTGAAGCTGAACATGGGTTTATTCTGGGGGAAATCATGACAATGCCTTCCTTTTCCCAGCCTGCCAAGCAGCTCCATGAAGCTCCAATATACAGAGGAGAAGCTAACCCAGCTCTGCCCCCAGTAAGTGCTGGCTTTTTATTTCCTGACCTTTTTAAACTGCTGTTCCTCTCTTCCAGGCATATTCATGTATTATTCAGTGGATGTTTCTTCTTTTATTTTCTTTTTTTTTTTTTCCTCCTTTTCTTTCTTTCTTTCCCAGCCTATTTTATCAGCAGCCAAGAGTTCTGGCTCCAAAGTAAGTTTCTTTGTTTGAACTCTGTCATTTGTTCCTGCTGACTTTGGTTGGAGGGCTCTGTGGCACTGAGTCTCCTGCTACAGACTAGGCAGTGCCAAGGGAGTGACCATGTGGGGATGTCTGCAGCTGCCTGTGGTGCTGTGAGGTTGGGTTTAATCCCTGTTATCCTTATTAACACACCATTGAAAATTCCTAATTAGTACATCAGTGCACACCCAGCCTGTCTGCATGTCAGGGAGCTCTTTGAGATGGGAGATAGGTAACAGCTGGAAGATGGTGAGAAATACTTTCTGGAACTGTCATGGAACCATGGAATGGTAGGGGCTGGAAGGGACCTCTGGAGGTCACCCAGTCCAACCCCCTTGCCAAAGCAGGTCACACAGGAACACATCCATGTGGGGTTGGCAAGTCTGCAGAGAAGGAGACTCCACAGCCTCTCTGGGCAGCCTGCTCCAGGCCTCCAGCACCCCCACAGTGAGGAAGTTTCTCCTCGTGCTGAGGTGGAATCTCCTGGGTTCCAGCTTGTACCTGTTGTTCCTTGTCCTATTGCTGGGCACCAACAAACAGAGCCTGGCACCTTCTTGACACCCACCCCTCAGAGGTTTGTAGGCATTGATCAGATCCTCTCTCAGCCTTCTCAAGACTCAGCAGCCTCAGGGCTCTCAGTCTTTCCTCACAGCAAAGGTGTTCAAGCCCTTTCATGATCCTTGCAGCTCTCCATTGGACTCTCTCCATCAGATCCCTGTCCCTCCTGAATTGGGGAACCCAAGGCTGGCCACAGTATTCCAGGTGTTGTCTCAGCAGGGCAGAGAGAGGGGGAGGAGCACCTGCCCAGACCTGCTGGGCTGTGTGGTAGCTGCAATGAGCTGTGGGAAAGCTTTGGATCCCTTTCAAGTGCCTTGCATGACCTTCAGCAATGATTTCAGCCAACCTGCTGGATCTTGCACTGGAACAAATTGCAGCACTCCCATGGCCCAACCTCTAGCAGAAGCAATCAAACCAGGGAGCTCAAACAGGCGTGGAAGGTTCCAGGCAGCAGCAGCAGCTAAGAAGTGACTGAGGCAAACCCTCCTTGTCAGCTCCTTTTGTTATCAGTCTGTTTTGGTCCAGCTCCAGCGACCTGACTCTTATCTCTAGCAGTTCACCTTCAACAGGCACCATTCTTTTCCCTGTTCCTAAACACACTCTCTTAGCACACAGCTTTGGGGTTGTTTTTTCCCCCTCTCTTATTCCAGCAGGACATGTAGGGGCTGAATACTTCTCTCTTCTGTACTGGGATCAGTGAACAATCATTTAGTACACGTTGGACTAAATGAGGAGAGAATCTTGGAGCTTTCAGTGCTCTGTGTCTTCTGAAGGGAGCTCTACAAGCAGGCTCTGAGAGGATGCATACCACGGAAATGAGTCACTGGGAAACCCTGAGCAGCCCTTGAAAATGAAATGAAGGGGGGAAAAAAGCTCTGCTTAGAGAAACACCAACCACCACTTGCAGATTGAATTCTCTCTTCCTCAAAGAAAAAGAAAAAGAAAAAAGGAGAATTCACCCAGAAAGAGACCAGCTCAGTTAGTGCATTCTCTACAGAGCTGCTGGGGAGACAGCCCTGGGGAGGAAAGGCTGAGAGGTTTGGGGTTTTTTACTCTGGAAATGAGCAGCCTGAGGGGGGATGTGATCAATGCTGATCAATACTTCAAGGGTGGGTGTCAGGCTTTGGTCAGTGGTGCCCGGTGACAGGACAAGGGGTGACAGAAGTTCCATCTAAACACGAGGAGGAACTTCTTTCATTTAAGGGTGATGGAGTCCTGGAAGAGGCTGCCCAGAGAGGTGGTGGAGTCTTCATCTCTGGAGAGACTCCAAAGGCACCTGGGTGTGTTCTTTTGTGACCTCCTCTAGGGGACCCTACCTTGGCAGGGGGGGTGATGATGTTCAGGTCCCTTCCAACCCCCACCATTCTGTGACTGCTCCTGTGTAGCTCACCCTCTACTGCTATGCATTTGTAGAGGAGGCAGTGAAATTGTTATGCTGATAGCCACTCAGACTGTGAGAGTATTAGACCTGGGTTGCAAATGTGCCACTGCCTCAGCCATCAAACTACTCCCCACAGGCCCCTGGGTTTGATTTTTGTGCTTCTATTGCCTTGGGAAGTGTCAGCTGGGAGACGGCTTCAGCCCCTGGGTGTGACCCTGTGCTGCGTGTGACAGATCTCATTAGCACAACTCTACAGCTCATGGGCCAGGGCCAGTGTGAAGAGGGCCAGGGTAAACCACACATCACAGCTGACACCTTGGTTTAAAATCAAAAGGGGAAGCAAGCAGGCAGGCCTGGGAGCCAAGAAGGAACTTGAAACAGCATTGCCTAGCTGTTAGCAGGGCATAACCAGACCCTGCTGCAGGTACCTGCAACATTCCCACTGCCCACACAGCAGATGAAAGCTCTTGTGTAGCTTTGTCACACACTCCAGTGCTGGCTCACATACAGCACTGGAAATTAGATCTGAATGTGTTAAGAGCTCTACATAAATGTTGGGGGGAGGGATGAAGTGTCATGCTGCAAGCTGTGTTTTAATAACACAGCCATGGGGGGATGTTGGAGTGGTAATTTTCATACTGTGACTTGGGTTTTAGCCTGTGTGTAGCCATCTCCATCACACTGATAGCAAAGATGCATAGCAGCTCCTTCTGGGAGTTCAGTGATCATTAAACTCTCCTCAGCAGAACAAAAAGTCCTCTGAGCTTAAATGAGATTTGAGTAGGTCCTCAGTTTTAAGGCAATTTGTTAACCAGGGCTTGATTTCATCCCAGGAATTGAAATGTGCTGTGCTCAGTAACCTGAGTAAGAGGGCAGAGAAAAAGAAATCTGAAGAGGACATCATCCCTAATGAGCAAGTGCTGCTGCACACACTCTTGTAGCTGCCTTTTAAGTGTTTCTTCCTGCTGTACTGGCCTTGAAACCAAAAGGAACCGTTCCTGAGCCTTCCCTTTCCCTCCCTTCAGGCTGACAGTCACACCGTGGCTGGTCCCCATCAGCTGGGAAGGGACCTTCAAGCCTGAGATCTTGGACAGTGCCTGCAGGCCATGAATCTGACCACAGGGGCAACAACCTTTGCCACTGGGAGGTAAGTCAGGCACCACCCAGTGGGCACAGTTCTTGGCTTGATGTACTTCTTCTGTGGAAAGCCCACGTTGGCTTTTCCTGCCCTCAGCAGAGCTGAAGCCTGTCTGTGGGAGACTTCTATGCCCATGGAGTGTGTCCATCATCATACAGGGTGTCAGGCTTGGCACCTGGCAGCATGGGCAGTACTCCCCAAAGTGCCTTGGGGATCTGAGCTGTAGACAGGTGGTTGGTTGGTCCAGGCAAGGATAATCCACTTGTTCCCTGTCCTCCAGGATACTTGGCCTGTGGCACGTGCATGGATCCTTGCAGCAGCAGCTAACCAATGCTCTTCAGCCCTTGTCTCCTCCCCTTCATTCCAGTGCCCTCCATAAGCCACTGCACACAGAATCATACAACAGTTTGTGTTGGAAGGGACCTTAAAGGTCATCCAGTGGCAATCCCCTGCCATGGGCAGGGACACTTCCCACCAGCCCAGGCTGCTCAAGGCTTCATCCAACCTGGCCTTGAACACCTCCAGGGAGGTTGTGGAGCACAGAAGCACCCAATGTGATCAAAGATCACATTGGGTGCTTCTGTGCTCCACAACCTCCCTGGGCAACCTGTGCCAATGTCTCACCACCCTCACTGTAAAGAATTTCTCCCTAATCTCCAGTCTCAATCTCCCCTCCTCAATCTTTAATCCATTCCCTCCCATCCTGTCACAGCAAGCCCCTGTAGCACACCCTGCTCTCTGCTCTGCTGCTCACCTGTTGAGTATGAAAAGGTTTCTAGGTTCCTGATTTATAAACACAAACATCCCACTTGAGGCTGAAGCACACAAAAAGACATCCAAAAGGCCACTTATCAAATCTGAGGCTGCAGGTGCCTTTGCCTGAGCATGTTCCTGAGGCCCTGCAGAAACTCAGCAAGATCAGAATGGTGCTTGGCAGACCTGTGGAGAGGGAGAAGACCAAGAGCTTTACTGAAGACCTTTTTGTTTAAAAAACAACTTTGCAGGACAACAATTTTTCATGCATTGTGATTTTAAACTCACAGCTGTCATCAGGACCAGGAGGAAACTTGCACCTGGAGCAAGCTGAGCACCCTGATTAGCTTGCAGTAGGATTCCTTGGAGAGCAGGTGCCAGCCATTGCCAGCAAGAACTCTGTTCTGACAGGGCAAACAGGGTGAATTCATATAGCAGTTATCTCCCAAGCTCTCATCTCTGCTTTGCAGACCTGAGCTGAAGCAGAACTGCCACAGCTCAGACCCAGACCGAACCTCTTTGGGTTTGTTTTGATCAGAGATGTTATGGGTTTAAACTGGCAGAGGGGAGATTTAGACTGGATGTCAGGAGGAAGTTCTTTACAGTGAGGGTGGTGAGGCACTGGCACAGGTTGCCCAGGGAGGTTGTGGATGCTCCCTCCCTGGAGGTGTTCAAGGCCAGGTTGGAGGAGGCCTTGAGTGACCTGTGCTAGTGGGAGGTGTCCCTGCTTATGGCAAGGGGTTGGAACTGGATGAGCTTTGAGGTCCCTTCCAACCTTCCAATTCTATGATTCTGTGTGCTCTGAACCTTTTCCCTGGTTCACACATCTCTGTGGATGGTGTAATCTTTTCCAGCACAGAAAATCTGGTGCTGAGAAGTTCTTGTTCCCATCCTTTGCTTCAATCCTTTCCAGCTTTTCTAAGCTCTGTGAAATAAATTGGCTGGAAGCTGCTGGAACTGCCGAGGCTGCTGCCTTGCCAGCAAACAGGGTGACTTCATTTCATCCTGAAATGCTCACATGAAACCCTGAGTTCAGCCTAGGCTGGGGTTAACATTTCTCTGTGCATGAACCAAGCAGTTTGCAGCCTTTAAAGCCTGACAGCTTATTCAGGAGGGGCAAGAGAGGGGGCATGTCCAAACCCAGGGGAACAGCAGTAGCTTGCTAATGACGACTCCATGATTGTCATCTGAGGTCACAGCATGGAGCCTCATGTGCCACCCCCCTTGCCACAGCACAGTCTGCCACAAACATCTTCTCTGTTACCTCCTGAGGCTGCTACCAAAGGGCTGTGCAAGCCTGTGTCATGCTGGTTTAATGCGAGCAGGGAGAGAGAGCAGAGAGGCAGCGCCGGAGCAGGGGTGAAAGGGCTAAGCTGGCTGTTTCTAAGGGAACAGCCGAGAGAAAAAAAGAAACAGGAAAGAAAGAAACAAGGCTCAGTTGGCACGGGGAGAGAGAAAAGGGGGAAGAGGAGCCTGACTGCTCTTGCTTCTCTTCAGATGAGAGAATTGCAGCATGGCAGTGCATCAAGTATGCAAAGCTTCGGGGCCCCACCGCTGATTGCAGATGATTTAAAGAGCCATTCCTGTTCCGTGTGAGCAGGCTGCAAATGGCACTCGCTGGTGTCATTGCAGGCACTTCATCTGCCACAACACAGAGCAGGCACAAAACCTCCAGCCCAAACCCCCTCCTGGCAGCTACTGGTTTGTGCTTCACCCAGCAAAGGATCTGGATAGATCTTCCCCAGCCTGTCCTTCCTGCTGTGGGGCTGCAGGGAGACACCTTCCAGTCAGGTAGTGGTTGGCCTTGATGATCTTGCAGGTCTTTTCCAACCAAAATTAGGATTCTATGATTCCTCCCCTCGACTCTGCTCTGCTGAGACCTCACCTTCAATACTGCCTCCAGTTCTGGTGTCCCCAGCATAAGGAGGACACAAAGCTGCTGGGGTGAGTCCAGAGGAGGTCACAAAGATGATGCAAGGGCTCTGCAGTGAGGACAGGCTGAGGGAGCTGGAGGGGTGCACCCTGCAGAGGAGAAGGCTCCAGGGGGGGCCTTAGAGCTGCCTGCCAATAGCTGAAGGGATCCTGCAGGAAGGCTGCAGAGAGACTTTTCCTGGGTGTGTCTAGAGACAGGCCAAGGGGGAACGGGTCGAAGCTGAGGCAGAGCAGGGTTAGAGTGGAGCTGAGGGAGAAGTTCTTCAGTATGGTGAGACTCTGGAACAGGCTGCTCATGCATGTAGTGTATTTACCTGTAAACAGTTGTACCTGAGGGCCAGGAGTGCAACCAGGGCCTCATTCTGCCAGTTGCTGTATCTGTGTGTCTGGATTCTTCCACGAGCCAGAAGGAACTGTCTGGTCTGATCTGCACAGAGAATTTTCTCTCCTGATGTCAGCACCAAGCTGGGCTGTGTAGGTCTCTTAGAGAAGCATTCAGACCCAATAAAAACATCAAGTGATGCAGCAGCCACAGATCCATAAAGCAGCTGTGCCAAAGGCTAATTGCCCTTATGCCTTAATTATGCTCTAAATTGGTCTGTGGTTGCAGCCTGGATCTGCAGCCATTGGGCTTTGCTCTGCCATACTAAATGACTCGAATTCTTGGGCAGATATTCATAGCCTGCACTAAATCCACCACAGAGGAGCTTCTCCAGCTCAAACAGAACACGACAGAGGGTGGTCTGTGTTTCTGGGGTACCTGTCCTGGAAGGTTTGGTCTTCAGCTCTCCCTTGGAAGCCACCTTTGCTGCCACTGAGGTGCTAAGAGCCTGATTTGTGCAGTGCCAAACATGATTATCTTCCTGGCAGTCCTGTGGCTTCTCCCCAGGGGAAGGTCTCATGTCACATGTTATGTGACACAGTTCTGCTCGACAGGGCTGTGATTTGAAGCAGCACCTCCAGGCTCCCTGTGTCTGCAGGGAGCAGAAGGCTGTGGCTGCAGAAACACTCCCCTCAGAGCTGTGGGGGAGATCCTCCCTGAATCAGCTCCTGCCCTCCTCTAATTAACGAAAGGTTGGACTTCGGTTGTCATCTCCTGCTGATTAATCCTCTTCCCCCAGCAGCAAGCTTCCCTGCTCTCATTTGGACTGTGCATCCTGAGGCTTGTGTGGCAGCTTCCCAATCTGAATTCCCCACCAGCTTCCATTGCTCTGTGGGGAAACCGAGGCACATGGCAGGGAGACAGCAGCCTGCTGCTTTTCCATGGGAGATCTTCCTCTGCTCACCACAGGGGACAACCTGTCTCACATCTCAGTGCACAGGCAATATGGACCTGGAAACACACACCGCAGAGCAGAAGTGACTCACCAGCTGTAAATCAACCATCAGCTCTTTCACGCTGTCTGAGGACCTCCCAAGGTGTTCCTGCCCCAAGCCCTAGCTCAGCAGCTTGTTGCCTTCCCGAGGGCCTCATGCTCCATCCACCCCTTTCTGCTCAGCTGGAACAGGCTCATCACTCTTTGTCCATCTCGTTTAAGAACACATCAGGCAGGCTTCTTCCTTCCTGGGCCCAGCTGGTGGCTTGCATGGCACAGGGGAGAACTCTGGGGGGCAAAAACCAGAACCTTGCAGCACTGAACACCTTCCTAGGTGGGGCAGTGATCTCCTTCTCCTCACTGACAGGACATGAATCACTTCCACTAATCCCCTTTTTCATTCCTATTTGCCCTTCCCTTAACCCTCCCACAGGTCGTGTTCCTGCCATTATTGCCCAGAAACGTCACTTTGAGCCACTTTGATCTGCGGCGATAGCTGGGAAAGGACTGGTCTAGACTAACCTCTGTGAGTGAGCTGTGCCCGGGGGGCATGGAAACGAGCTGGTCTTTGAGCAAGCCAAGGGTAGGAACAGCAGTTACACACTCCCTGCACAAAGCCAGCCCGGGGAGCAGCCAGCCATGTCCATCTGGCTGCTTTCATGCAGGGAGGTGGAAAGGCGCTGCAGGGCTGTGAGCTCCCTGCCGGTACAGCTGAGTTTAGTCCTCTGCCCTTTGCCATGGAATCGCTAAGGTTGCAAAAGAGCTGCAAGATCACCTCACCTCGTTCAGCCTCTGGCTTTTCAAGCAAGAGGCTGTCTCTTGTTCTGTGTCCTCACAGGGATAGTCCTGGTCACTCATGAGTGAGTATGAGATCCACAGAGTGAGCTGCTGCCTCCGTGGGGATTTGCTCTGCTCTCAAAGGGCAGCTCTGAGCACCCGAGTTGATATTTTCTCGTTTGAATCCCCCCTGCCCTGCTTCACCTTCACCCTCTCCTCCTTTCATCTTCATCTTCTCCTCCCTTCATCTTCTTCTTCTTTCACCCTCTCCTCCCTTCATCTTCTTCTTCTTTCACCCTCTCCTCCCTTCATCTTCTTCTTCTTTCACCCTCTCCTCCCTTCACCTTCATATTCTCCTTCCTTCATCTTCTTCTTTCACCCTCTCCTCCCTTCATCTTCTTCTTCTTTCCCCCTCTCCTCCCTTCACCTTCATCTTCTCCTTCCTTCACCCTCTCCTTCCTTCACCTTCTCCTTTCTTCATCGTCACCTTCTCCTTCCTTCACCCCCTTCTCCCTTCATCTTCACCTTCTCCTTCCTTCAGTTTCACCTCCCTGCCCCAGCAAGTCCCTGTGGGATCCCCAAGGGTGGGCAGCAGAGTGGGCAGCAACTGCTCTGCAGGTGAGTGACAGGGACAAGAGCAGAAGGGATTCACAGCAGTGACTCCTCAGGTCAAATCCCCAGCCTTGCAGTTCTGATGCACACAACCAAACGATTTAAGGAACAAAACCCATGCAAGTAGTGACTTTGAAATGTCTGCCTACCCACCCAGCTCCCTCCTGGAGCTGAGTGATGCTGCACTGCCTTGGCTCTCCGTGGGCTATATTTAGATCCAACACAGATCCACCAAATGTCACTGCTTTGTGTGGTGCTAAAGCCCTGGGAGCAGAAAGGCAGCTTGAACCAGGAGCTCTGCTGCTCCTATGCCCACCTTACCCTCTCTGCTGACCCTTCAGCTGATTTAAATCACCAGATGACTACAAATTACTTATTTTATTTTTTTAAGTGCTTCGTTCTGTTGGTTTCTTTTTGCAGTGAGTTTTGCCAGCACCTGATTACACAGCTCCAGACCTTCTGAAGTCTGTATTTTTCCCTCTGTTCAGCACTGACACTGTTACTATAATTAGAGGGATGTTGCTCTGTAGCAGCATCTAGTGCCAGAGCCAGAGGCCTGGCAGCACCTTTTCCTTTCCTGGCTGCACTCCCCAGCCAGAGCTGCTGCTTCTGCTGGCCTGGAGCCACCAAGGAGCAGGATGGTTGGACTCGATGGGCTGATCCTGCTCAACAATTCCCACTGTCACCCTGCCAAAGTCGGTTCTTTTTGTTTCCTAGATTCACCTCTTCATGGGTTTTGTTTCCTAAATTGTTTGGTTGTGTGTCCCTGTGGCAGTCACTCACCTGGAGAGTGGATGCTGCTCTCTCTGTGTTTCATCTTTGGGGATCCCACTGAGACTCACTGGGTAGAGGAAGGGGAAGGGGGGAAGGAAGAAAGGGGGAATG
>VWZE01011561.1:263634-278172 GCA_013396675.1 Eubucco bourcierii
GGGGGGACGGGGACGGGCTGAGGGCGGCCCACGCGTGTGTCCGCCACGGGTGACTAATGCGTGTACGGTGCCAGGGAGGCAGGTTTTCCGCCGGGGGTGTCCTGGGGGGTCTGTGGCTGCAGGTGCCCGTTCCTTGCTGCCTGCTGGTGGCGGGGGGCACCGCGGGTGTCAGGGAACCTGAGCCTGCGCTGCAGCGGGACCTTGGGCAGAGCAGAGCCAGCAGCATTTACCGGGCGGGGGGTGGGGGTCGCTTTATTTTGCTTTCCGGCTGTGTTGTGGATAAGTGCGGCCAGTGGAAGTGGCGATGAGGGCTTGGGAAGGAAAACAGGACAGTTTGGGATGGGATCTGGCTCCTGGTGCGATGCTGCAGCCGTTCCTGAGCTGCTGGCAGGCTGTGAGCTGCTGCGTGCGGTGCCAGCCAGGGCTGCAGTGCTCAGGCCAAGCGGCACCTGGAGGTTCCTTGTCTCTGCCTGGGACATTCATGAGGTGAAATGAAGCTAAATTGAAGACAGGTGGGCAAAGCCTCCACATTCACAAACCCACTGGTGCTTTGGGGGTAACGGGGGAGTGAAGCTAAAGGCATGAAAATGTGGGGGGTGGTGTCTCATCAGGATGTGGCTCTCTGGTCCTGATTCTCCTCGGACTTTGTCCTTTCTATTTCCCTTCTTGTATTTCCTTCCTGATCTCAACCTTGGGAAGGGAAGGGATGGAAGTGGAGGGTCTGCGCTGCTGCCCTTTTGGGGGTGGTGGGAAGGTAAGTGGGCAGCCCCAGAATGAGTAAAGGGAACCAGTTATGCCCAGTGGGCTGGGATCCATTTTTGGACTGGAAAATGTGCATACCAGAGCCACCCCCTGCACCCAGTGGGTCCTCTTGGTTTGGGCCTCCTTTGCCTTGATCCAACCCTCTAAACAAAAAACTAAATTAGTTCCGTTGGGGTTAAATGTGTGAGGCAGCAGCTAGTGCCTGCCTGCCTCAGTGCTGGGTTGTGGCAGACCCTTTTGGAAAAGGGAATCTGCAACCAAAACATTTGGATCCTGACCCTGGCAAGGGGTCAAAAAGAAGGATACTCTACAACCACGGTGGTGGACTGGAGGGAATAATGTTGCTGGGAGACCCAGACAGGTGCAAAGCTGTCTAGAAGCGATGTCCAGAGCTCAGCCTCCCGTGCTGGGGCATGCAGATGAGCATTCCTGTGGAGAGCTTTGCATTCAGGTCCTGGCTTTAGCCTTCCCATCGCTCCTTACCTTTCCCTCCGTGTTATATGTGGGGAAACTGAGGCAGGTCGAGATGTTTGCTCCAAGCATAGGGCCCTGCATGGTGGAGAGCACAGCTCTGAAGCTTCCTTTCCTGCTGCATGTGCTGCCTGAAGAGGATGAGGACTTTGCTGTCTCAGGGGTGCAGTTTATCCCAGTCCTGTCACTTGGGACTCGCAGTTCAGAGGAATTTCCAGCTGCGGCCGCACCCTGCCAGCTCTTAGGGCTGTACAGCAACATTTTTCATGCCTCGTAAATGTTTCTCTCCTTGGTTGCTAAGGGAAAGACCCACACAAACAACTGGGAAAACGGAGTGCTGCAAAGTAAACATGCTGAGCAAACAGGGAGATCTCTTCCCTTCCCTTTTTCATCCCTGACCCAGTTGCAGGTGTGCCCTGCAGGCTGCCGTGACGTCTGGAAGCAAAGGTTCAGGTGCAAGGCTGGATTGCAGCCTTTAAAACTGCAACCTGCCAGGGAGCTGGGGCAGAAGGTGGCTTCCATCCTGGACCAAGCTCGCAGAGCTGCAGGCTCATCCCTTCTCTCGCTTCCTGGCCGTTTGGGCTGGGGAAAGGAGCACAGATGGTGGACAAGCAGTGCCGAGGCTGGCCGAGGGCAGCAGGCAGTGTGCCTGAGCGCAGGCTGGAGCAGGATTCCTTCTGCCTCTGTCGTCTGCTGCGAGGCACGGCAGGGAGAAGTGACTCCGAAGGTCAGGAGTTAACTCCTGGTGGGCACTGCCGTGGGTAGGAGGGCGAGTTGGCAACAAGTGATGGCAAGTGAGAGCCCAGCTGGCAGTGGGGCCTGGGAGGAAGCGGGTGGGGAGATGCAAAGTCCCTGCTCAGCGTGGTTCAGCTGCTCCATCTGGAGCTCCCACTCAGGCGTGTGTGTGCCCGCAGACAGGGCTGGAGAGACACGAGCAGAGGATGCAGCGACTGCTGCAGGCTCCAGCAGAGATCTCCGGGCTGCTGCAATGATTGATTTGACGTCCTGTAGCTGAGCACAGTTCATCTTTGGGGTCAGTTTGCTCGGAGAGGACTCTTTCTGTGAAGTGAGGAGGGTTAGGTTGGTTTTTGTTTTTTTTCAGGGCGTCTTTGGGGTTGTGCTTTTCAGTTCCTGGTAGTATTTTGGCTGTGCCATTCCCTACGTGGTGCCCAGCTGCTGGACCCTGGGGGGCAGGGGTCCTCCTAATTTTGTGTGGTGATCTTGAAAGCAGCCTGTGCTATCCATCAATCAATGCTGGTTGTGCTTCTGATACCTTTCCCATTGCTATAGCAACACATGGCTCAGGGAGGATGAGCCATGTGTTGAGAAGAGTTGAGGCTTTGCAGCCTGGAGAGGAGAAGGCTTCCAGGAGACCTTAGAGTAGCCTTCCAGGATCTGAAGGGGGCTCCAGGAAGGCTGGGGAGGGACTATTGACAAGGGCTTGGAATGGCAGGACAAGGGGAATGGGTTTGAAGTGGCAGAGGGGAGATTGAAAGTGGATGTTAGGAGGAAGTTGTTTGGAGTGAGGGTGGTGAGAGACTGGCACAGGTTGAGGGTGGGGAGACACTGGCACAAGTTGCCCAGGGAGGTTGTGGAGCACAGAATCACCCAACGTGATCTTTGATCACGTTGGGTGATTCTGTGCTCCACAACCTCCCTGAAGGTCTTCTGTGCTCCACAACCTCCCTGGAGGTGTTCAGGACCAGGTTGGATGAGTCCTTGAGTGACCTGTGCTAGTGGGAGGTGTCCTTGCCTTTAGCAGGGGCTTGGAACTAGATGATCCTTGAGGTCCCTTCCAACCTTAACCATTCTATGATACCAGCAGGCTCCCCAGGCAGTGAGTGCATGCAGAGAAACTGCTTCACCTGCCACCAAACCACAGTCACCTGTGCAGCAGGAGGTGGATTTACTGTCAATTGCCCACAGCTGCTGGGCTGGGGAGGGGCAAAGAAATTGGTCTGAGCTCCCTGGGGCTCACCCTGTGCTCCCAGGTGTTCCCATTACCTGGGTGACAGGGGGACAAAGGACATCCATGGTCTCTAGTGCCAGGGTCTGGTATTCGTCTCCAGAGGAGACACTCAAGATGGTTGGACAAGATGACCTTTGAGGGTCCCTTCCAACCTTCTGTGATGCCAGGGTTCCATGAGTGTTAGGGGCTGTTTGTCTCTACCCCCTCCCCTCGCCTGTAGAGGTTCCTCACCTGCAGGGTGCTTTTGCCAAGTGACCTGGTGTCTTCCTCCATCTCCTTCACACACCCTGCTCACTGAATGGCTCTGGACACTCCTGTCCTGCTCCACCTCCCCTTCTTGCTGTTCTTTGCTTGTCCATGCAGCCCAGAGGCTGTCCCCACTCACTCAGCTGTGAGTGGCCAGCAGGACTGCTGTTGGGTTGCCTTCCCTCTGCAGAGATGCTGCTGCTGCCTTCCTGCCTGGCCTGCTGCTGGCTGGGGATGCATTTTATGTGCTGCTATGGCCAGTGTGAGCTGTGGAAGCCCTGCGTGGGCAGGCCGTGGGCTGTCCATCCACTCGGGGCCAGGTGGGGCTGTGCAGCAGATGGCACTGTTGGTTTCCCTATGAGCTGCTGGCTCCTGCTTTTGTCAGAGCCGGGAAGGGGCAGTGGTGAGGAAGCTGAGGCATGGCACAGACCAAGCTGGGCTCTGCTGCGGGTGGCAGAACTGCTCAGCAGAGCTTGCTGCTTGCATCTTGCTCACCGAGGAGGAGCTGGTTGGCTCCTTGGTGATGAGTGATGAGTGCCAGCTCCGTCCTTGGAGACCTGAGCTCCAATCCCAAAGCCACTGTGGACCTGCTGTGAGACCTCAGCAAGAGCCACAAGACCTCCGCAAGGGCCACGTCAATCACTGCATCCCTCAGACGGAAAGAAAGCTCCAATCCACAGCTCCCTTTTGTGCTTGTTCCCAGCAGCCAGCCCATCCCCCAGCTTTCCCCAGCACCCTGTAAACAACAGGCAAAGCTGTGACCTTTCCATCCGTGGCGGCTAGGAGAGCTGCCTCTGCTGCTTCCAGCCTGCCACATCCATGCTGCTAATGTTGGGGCAGTGATATGTAAATGCTGGATCCATAGCTGCATGTGCTCAGCTGCTTCTCCAGTGGCTGGAACAGTGCTGGGCAGCCAGGAGTGGCCATGGCAGCTGCTGGCAGGCAGCTGTTTGGGTGCTGAGCTGGCTCCCAAATAGCCCAGTTTGTCCCCAGATAGCCCAGTTTGCCTCTCCAGTACCCCAGTTTGCACTGCCTGGAGTCAGCCCTCAGCCACTGTGGGTTCCTCTGGCAGTGCTGCAGCCTCCAGATGTGAGGAGGTTTCCCTGCTGGGATTGCCCAAGTCCATCCAGCCTGCGTGACCCGTGGTGAGGGTTCACCCATCTGTGCTCCTCGGGGATTTGCATTCTAAACCACTTGATTTCTTGGGGACCTTTTGGCCACCCCAAGGCCCCTGGGAGCAGGCTCTCTGCAGGGTGTCCCTGTGAATATTTGTTTTCTGCACTTTTTTTTTTTCTCCCTTCCATTGTAAGTTTTGGCCTTGAGTCAAAGACAACGTTTGTAGACATGAGCTGACGTCAAAGGCAGCTTGGTGGTGGCCTGATGGGGGCTGACAGGCTCCCAGGCCAGAGGTGCTGCTCCCTCCAGGTCCTGGCAGCATGGTGGGAGTTCATCCACTGCCAGGATTCACAGCCCTCCGGTGCTGCTGGGTTTGCTGAGCTGTGCTCCAGCCTGACCCCCTGGGCTCCTGCCTTCCTGTGCTTGGGCCTGCTGAAGGAGCAGTGCTCCCTGGGGCTGCTGAAGGAGCAATGCTCCCTGGGGCTGCTGAAGGAGCAATGCTCCCTGGGGCTGCTGAAGGTGGAATGCTCCCTGGGGCTGCTGAAGGTGGAATGCTCCCTGGAGCAGCTGGAGCTGCCTGCAGCACAATTGCAGAATGGGTTGGGTTGGAAGGCACCTTCAAGATCATCCAGTTCCAGCACCCTGCCATGGGCAGAGACACCTCCCACTAGCACAGGCTGCTTCAGGTTTTGTCCAACCTGGCCTTGAACACCTTCAGGCAAGGAGCAGCCACAACCTTCCTGGGCAACCTGTGCTCACCCTTACTGTAAAGAATTTCTTCCTAATCTCCAGTCTCAATCTCCTCTCTTCCAGCTCAGAGCCACTCCCCCTCATCCTGTCACTCCAAGCCCTTGTCGAAAGTCCCTCTCCAGATACTGCTCTAATATCCTTCACTACCCTGCTTGGAGGCGTTTCAGAGATGGGGAGAAGGAAGGAAAGAGGCAAGGCAAGGGAGTTGGGAGGGGGTGAAGGGGTGCAGTCATGCCCACATGGGTCACTTGCCTGTTGCAGCTCAGAGGGAGGAGAAACCTTCCCTTGGTCTCTTGTACTTCTGTGGAGGGTCTGGAAAAAATCAGAGAGGCTTTAGGTGTGTTGTCAGAGCTCTGAGATGTCAGAGATCCCAGATAAGGCTCCACAGCTTCCTGTAGAGTCTAGAAACTAAAGACAGGAGCAGGGAGAGGCGAGTGGGGTGTGGTGTAGGTATTGCCTGCTGTGAGCTGACCAGCACTGCTAGCAGGGCTCTCTGCTGTGCCCTTAGCAGGGCTCTCTGCTGTGCCCTTAGGTAGGAGGGCTCTCTCCTGTGCCCTTAGCAGGGCTCTCTGCTGTGCCTTTAGGAGGACACTCTCCTGTGCACTTAGCTGGGCTCACTCCTGGTGTTGGCAGAGATGTGCAGCTGTGATGCAGTTGTCAGCACAGCCTGGGAGTGATGCTCTGCCCAGAATCCCTGCTGTGGCCGCCTGAACCTTCATGCAGCCTCCCCACAGGCATGTGCTGGCTGAGGTGGCCCCGGGAGCTATGTCTTGGCTTGCACCCTCAGGACATCCTCTGCCGCCCTTTATCTTCCCTTCTCCATACACTTCCCACTCTGTTTCCCACTGCCCTGCTCAGAGCACCCTGCCTGACCCGGAGGCAGGAAGCAAACAGTGCTGAGGCCACGTCCAGAACTCTGCTGGCTCCTTGCTGCCACAGGGTGGGGAGGTCAGGGGCACCTCACAGGGCAGCCTGCAGGCCCCTTTGAAATCTCTGGCAGCCTCTCTGCCCTGCTGTCCCTGGCCCCACCTCACAGCGGATTTCCCACTGTGTGCTTCCTGCCCGTGCTGCTGCCCTGCGCTCAGGAGATGGCAGGGGTGTGAAAAACAGCCACGAGTGCCCAAGGTGGCACGGGAAGGGCCAGGGCAGAAGGAAAGGCCTCGGTCGGGATGTCTCCTGCTGTGTGATGTGCTCTGGGTTCCAGGGAACAGGAGCACAGGCAGCTCTTGGCTGCTCTCCAGGGCGGTTGGGCAGCCCCAGGAGCTGGTCCAGTTTGGTGGGAGGAGGTGGAGAAGTCTTCCCCTGGCAGTGGTGATGGAGGTGTGCAGAGCCACTGCAGCCTGAGCTGTGGGGCAGGTCTGGGGGCTGCACAGCAGGAGGCTGGAGCAGCAGGGGGTTGTCCTTGTTCCCCCGGGAGAGGTCCCACATTAGCTGCCTGGTGCCTGGGGAGCACAATTCTCCTCCTGGTACAAACCCTCACTGCTGCTGGCGGTTCCAGGGCCCTGTTTTGCTTGGCAGAGGTTGAAAGTCTCAGCAGGCTTCAAAGCCTCCCGTTCAGCATTTCCATGGTGACAGGCAGGCACTCCTGGTGGCTCTGCTGTCCTCAGTGGCACCAGAATAACAAGGCTGGAGCAAGTGGGGCTGGCAAGTCAGAGCTTGTGGGCCCACAGCCTTAGCCCAGCACAAGGGAGTCCCCCAGCACGTTCCTCTCCCAGTGCTTATGGTGGGCAGTTTGCTTTCCCCTGGGTGGGATGAGCAGTCAAAGGAGGCAGGGTTTGATTTAGGGCAGCTGCAGCCTCCTGCTCAGACACCAGGCAGGGCACTGCTGGGGGGATGCCTGCAGCATCATACACCCTGACAAAGAGCCCATCCTGTGCCTCTGCATTCATAACCCCCCCTTGGAGAACATTAGGGCTGGCAATTTGCAATGCTGTGGGAAGAGCTGATGGAAGGGAAGGGGACATGGCTGCTAAATGCTGCCACAGGCTGGGGAAGGGAATTTCTGCTGGTGGAGACATTTGTCTCCCCACTGCTGCAGTGCAGACCCTCCTCTTCCTTGGGCTAACCAGGTACCAGAATCCTGGAATGGTTTGGGTTGGAAGAGACCTTAAAGATGATCCAGTTCCAACCTCCCTGCCCTAGGCAGGGACACCTCCCACTAGCACAGGGCACTCAAGGCCTCATCCAACCTGGCCTTGAACACCTCCAGGGAGGAAGCAGCCACAACCTCTCTGGACAACCTGTGCCAGTGTCTCACCACCCTCACAGTAAAGAACTTCTTAATGTCTAAGCCCACCTTTGGTCAGTTTCAAACCATCCTCCCTTGTCCTGTCACCACAGACCCTTGTAAAAAGTCCCTCTCCAGCTTTCCTATAGCCCCCTTCATAGAATCACAGAATGGGAAGGTTGGAAGGGACCTCAAAGCTCATCTAGTTCCAACCCCCTGCCATAGGCAGGGACACCTCCCACTAGCACAGGGCACTCAAGGCCTCATCCAACCTGGCCTTGAACACCTCCAGGGAGGTTGTGGAGCACAGAAGACCTCCCTGGGCAACCTGTGCCAGTGTCTCACCACCCTCACTGCAAATAACTTCCTCCTAACATCCACTTTCAATCTCCCCTCTGCCACTTCAAACCCATTCCCCTTGTCCTGCCATTCCAAGCCCTTGTCAATAGTCCCTCCCCAGCCTTCCTGGAGCCCCCTTCAGATCCTGCAAGGCTACTCTAAGGTCTCCTGGAAGCATTCTCCAGGCTGCAGAGCCCCAACTCTCTCAGCCTGTCCTCACAGCAGAGCTGCTGCAGCCCTCTCAGCATCTTGGTGGCCTCCTCTGCACTGGCTCCAACACTTCCATGTCCTTCCTGTGCTGGGGGCTCCACAACTGCACACAGCACTGCAGGTACTGGAAGTCTTTTTTTCCGTGGTGCCAAGGGACAGGACAAGGGACAACAGGCACAGACTTGAACACAGGAAGCTCGTGGGGAGGATCTTCCTTACTTTGAGAGTGGTGAATCACTGGAGCAGGCTGTCCAGAGAGGTGCAGGAGTCTCCATCTCTGGAGTCATTCACATCCTGCCTGGATGCTGTCCTGTGCAGGCTGCCATGGGTGACTCTGCTTTAGCTGGGTGCCTGGACTTGACCTCCAGAGGTCACTTCCAATGCCTACCATTCCCTGAAGTCACCCAGCACCTCCTGGGGGTGGGCAGTGCACTGGGCAGCTCTGACTGCTTACACAAGTCCCCTTTGCAGTGCTCCCAGTGCCGCCTGCGAGGGTGTTTAGTTAATAGGATTATGGAAGCTTTGCTGTCGTTAGGCAACAGAAATCAATGGTGGCTCTCCAGGGCTCAGCTTCATCCCATTTGCTGCACAGTCACTAGATGGCTGGGCTGGTTGTGTGGCCAGAGACTGGCACGGTGCTGTGCCACCTCCCCTGCTGGGTGCCCTGCTGGTGGCGCCTCCTGTAAAGGCAGAGGATGCTCTTGGTCCACCAGCAGTATCCACCCAAGACACATGCAGAGCTTGTGCTTGGCATTGTGCTGGTTTGGTTGCCCAGGGAGGTTGTGGATGCTCTCTGGAGGTGTTCAGGACCAGGTTGGATGAGGCCCTGGGCAACCTGTTCTAGTGGGAGGTGTCCCTGCCTATAGCATGGGCTTGGAACTGGATGAGCTTTGAGGCCCCTTCCAACCTAAACCATTCTGTGATTCCCCTGCCCAGCAGCTGTGCCCAGGTCACTCTGGCAGCAGAGTGGCTGCAAGTGAGGTGGGGAGAGACTGGGAGGATCTTGTCCCGTGGACTCAGTCTGGTGGGAAGCTGAGATTAGTGTTGGGATGAAGGGAAGGGTTGGAAGGGGTGCTGGGAGCAGTTGTGGACTGCAGGGGGTTAGATGGTGCCTGCCCTCTGTGCCCTCTGGCAGTGTGGTCGTACTTGGGGCAGGAGGGAGTTGGGAAGCTGCTCCATGAGGTTTGTCCGTGGATGGAGTCCCTGGAGAGCCACCTGGCACAGTGGCTGCTGGCATCGTGGTCAGAGCAGTGAGTGCCCTTCCTGGAGCAGCTCTGCCCACCCTGTGCTCCCCAGCCACGGGCACCTGGGGGCTGCTGTGTTGGTGCCTTCAGCCTGGGCTCTGTCCCTGTCTCTAGGGGAAGGTGGTTATGGAAACTCAATCAACTGTTGCCATGACAGCCTGGAGCTGGGCTGGCTCCCGGCCGACAGCTCAATATCTCCTGCTCCCGTGGGACTGATGTCACCAGGATAAAGCACTTCCAGAGCAGGATCACAGGCAGCAGAGCTCTTTTATCCTGCTGCTGCAGGGAGATGGTCTTGGGAGCAGAGAGGAGGAGTGTGGCTACCTGATGATCCCTGTCCTCTGGGTGAGAGGAGGTCCTCAGCCTCCTTTGCCTCCCCACGAGCTGCACCTCTGGTCCTCGTTGCTGCAGTGACTGTCTCCATGGAGACTGGTCCAGCACAGCCACGTCGTGGGGACCACAGAGGGGGAGGCCACAGGGAAGCTTCTCTGCTGAACAGGTTCTCCAAAATGGAGCAGGCTGCCCAGGGAAGTGGTTGAGTCCCCATGCCTGGAGGGATGCTAAAGCCATCCAGATGTGGTACTCAAGGGGTGGTGTAGCAGTGGCCCTGGTACAGTCAGGTGCCATGGGGCAGCTTCTCAAAGGGTTATCAAAGGCTGGAGCAGGCTGCCCAGGGAAGTGGTTGAGTCCTCCTGCCTGGAGGGATGTTAAAGCCATCCAGATGTGGTGCTGAAGGATATGGTGTAGCAATGGGCTTGGTAGAGGCAGGACTTGATGATCTGGATCCTTTTCAACCACAGTGATTCTGTGGAGCATCCCCTCCCCACTGGGACATGCTGGCTCCCAGGGTGCTCTCTCAGCTCCCAGGGGAGTGTGAAAATTGAAAAGCCCTCAAGTGGTGAATGTGTGGAGGAATCCCAAGAACACTAATTGGCTTCCCTCCCCCACCCAGTGCTTGTTGGCTTTCACTCCGTGTTGGTAACTGCTGCTCTGCACCTATTAGAAGGCATCTCAGGCTTCACAGGGGCTTGATTGCAAGTTAATTTTGCATATGTAGCTATTCTGGGGGGCAGGGGAGTTCATTCAGCTCAAGGTGCTGGGTGCCAGATGGGCTTCCCATGGGTGTGAGGTGCAGCAGGGGCTGTGTCCTTACCAAGAGAGGCTTCTTCAAACAGAGCCCTGCAAACGAGGCTGCAGGTCCTGTCAGTGTGGTTTGCTCTCCTCACTCATCTGGGGCAAGGCAGGATGGATTTCAGGTGGGATACAGAGAAGCAGCCGTGAGTGTAGATACCAGGGTGGCTTTGATTTTCACTGGGAGTCATGGAATGATTTTGGTTGGAAAAGACCTCTGAGATGGAAGGAGTTCTTACACGGGTGAGAGGGAATGGACTGAAGCTCGAGGAGGGCAGGTTTAGACTGGAGATGAGGAAGAAATCCTTTGCAGTGAGGGTGGAGAAGACACTGGAGCAGGTTGTGGATGTCCCCTCCCTGGAGGTGTTCAAGGCCAGGCTGGGTGAAGCCTTCAGCAGCCTCTGCTGCTGGGAGGTGTCTCTGCCCAGGGCAGGGGGTTGGAACTGGATGAGCTTAAAGGTCCCTTCCAACCCAACCCATTCTGTGAACCTGTGAATCACTGAATCCCACCCAAGCACAGAAGGGTTTGTGTTCTACCTGCTGCCAGCCCCCTGGAGTCCTGGGTGGGGGGAACATCTGTGCCTGTTGCTGCCCCTCTAAATCTTCCCGTAGGCTTCTCCAAATGGCAGCTTGCTTCAGAGGGATGCTGTCAGGTTGGGATTTCTGTGCTTGCAGAAGCAGATTTCCTCTTTCTGTGGCTGACAAGCATCAAAGGGGAAGAGCTGCTGGGATTTTCCATTTGCCTTTCACTCCTCAGGCAGCTTTGTTTCCTCTTTGCCTTTCTCTCAGTGAAAAGAAAGCAGTGAGCTCTGTGTCCTTCCTCTTGGAGAGCAGCATTCCCAGGCATGAGCAGGATGCTGAGGCCTTTGGACCTGCAATTTCCTTTGACAAACAAACTCCACATTGTTCCTGCTGGGGAATTTGCTTTAATTTGGTGGAAGTCTTTGATGCTGAGCTGCATCAAGGGTTGGAGTCAGCCTTCCTTAGGTGGAACTTTGTCCTCCTGAGTCACTTGGGGTTATATAGAAGTGACCAGTGTGGTGGCAGAGGTTGGTCACTGGTTCTTGGAGCATTCTGAATGCTTGTGCCATGTGCTGAGATCCTCCTGGGTGTGAGTGCATGGAGAAGAGTGTGGCCAGCAGGCCTAGGAAGGTTCCTCTCCTCTTCTGCTCTGCCCTGCTGAGACCATGTCTGGAGTATTGGGTCCAGTTCTGGGCTCCCCAGTTCAAGAGGTCCAGAGAACTACTGGAGAGAGGTTCAGTGGACCTCATAACCAGTGGAGGTTATGAGGATGATGAAGGGACTTGAACATCTCTCCTGTGAGGAAAGCCTGAGAGACCTGGGGCTGTTGAGCCTGCAGAAGGCTGAGGGATCCGAACATTGTCTGTAAATATCTGAGGAGTGGGTGTCAAGAAGGTGCCAGGCTCCTTTCAGTGCTGTCCTGTGACAGGACAAGAGGCAGTGGACACAAACTGGAACCCAGGAGGTTCCACGTCAACGTGAGGAGAAACTTCTTTGGTGTGAGGGTGCTGGAGGCCTGGAGCAGGCTGCCCAGAGGGGCTATGGAGTCTCCTGCTCTGGAGACTTTCAAGCCCCACCTGGATGCACTCCTGTGTGACCTGCCCTGGGTGCCTCTGCTTTAGCAGGGAGGTTTGGACTGGATGACCTCCAGGGGTCCTGTAAGTCTGTCAGTGAGACCTGCACCCACCCCTGGAGAGATCCAGTCGTAATCCTTCACCTGCCCAAAGCCATGAGCTGGCAGGCAGCTGAGGCTGCTCAGCCCTCCTCCATGAAGGGCTGGAGGCCCTTCCCGGGGCAGGAGTCAGCCTCTGCCTGGGGCAGCAGCAGAGCACTTGGGAGCAGGCTGCATCCAGCGCAGGGATCACGACTTTATTTGCCCTGCAGTTGCTCTGCTCCTGCCAAGGCTGTTCCTGGCAGACAGTGTTTTTCCAGCCATGGTTGCCAAGCAGTGAGGTCCCATGATGAGCTTTATCTGCCCAGCTGGATCTGTAGGAAACAATACAGCCCCAGTGCAAAACGAGATGAAGAAGACTCAGTGGCTGTGCTGGGGCTCCCCTGTCTGCCAGATGTGGGGTAAGGTGATGCCAGGGGGAGATTTCTCCTCCTCCCCCCCTTGCAGGGCTTCTCTGCTCCTTGGGCTGGCAGGGGGGCTCCAGGGGTGAGTTAGTCCTGTGTTGTGGGGATGGAGCTTCTGCCTGCCCTGCAGTGGGGGGGTTAATGTGCTCGGCTGCTGCTGCTGGAGGATCTGGGATCGGCAGGGATTGCAGTCGTGCCAGGCGGGCTGCAGGAGGAGCAGGATGAGGCTGTCGTTCAGAAATCTGCGTGGGATGGTCCTGTCTGGGCTGGTTGTGTGCTGGGGGAACCTTTGCCTTGCCCCTCTGCTGAAAAAGCTCCCCGGGGGCAGACTGTTCAGAACCACTTCACCAAGTTTCTGTTGAAGGACCCTTAGGGTCCCCAGTGCCTCGGGCAGGGGTCTGAGGAGCCTGGTGGGAGGACAGGCCTGAGCTGGCCCCTGGTGAGGAGGGGAAGGTTCCACACTGTCTCTGGGACTCTTTGGATGGTGACAGCACCTGGCTGGTTGCCTCTGGCCAGAGTCCTCCACACACAGCAAACTCTCACAGCCCCTGGCTGCTGGGTCCCATTGCTGCTGGTTTGAGATGGCTCTCTGGAGCAGCTCTTCATCTTCCCTGCTGCTCTGCCTGGCATCTCCCTGGCACTCAGCACTTGTTCTGCTCTCCCATCACAGTCTGCTGGAGTGCTCTTCCAGAAGGATTATCCCTTTGGCACCTTTGCAGTGCCTGGTGGGAATCTGGGGGCTCTGGGGACCAGCAGAACAAACTGAGCCCCTGCCAGCAGTGTGTGCTCTGTGGCAGCAACCTCTGCCATCTGTCTCTTGCTGTTACCCTGAGGTCCAGGGGAGCCCTGCAACCCCAGGCACCAGCAGGTGATGGGACTCCCACACCTCCACACCACCTCTTCAGAGGCTCCTGTTCCCATGGGAAAGATCAGCCACTGAACAGGGTGAGAAGTGGGTTGCTGGGGATGTTTTCCATGGAAACTCTGGCACTTGAGTGTGAAATCTGTGTCCTTCTCAGGCTGCTGGTGCAGTCACTTAGGCTGGTTGGAAGGTGCAATCCCAGCTGGCCAAGCCCAGCTTGTTGCTGAAGGTGGTTATTGGAAAGCTGTGCTGTGCCAGCCTGTTGCTGCAGGGAGGTGAGCAGCCTGAGCTGGGGCTGAAGCACAGCTCTGAGTCACCTTTCCTGGAACCAGAGCTATTGGTGCTGCCTGTGCTAGGAGGCAGATTCAGATGTGGCTGCAGCAGAGTGAAAGGTGGCACTGTCCTGAGAGGGACAGTCACCAGCCATGCCAGGGTGTTTCCCAGGCTGTGGCACTACCTCTGCCACAAAAAGAGAGAGACACTTAACCAGAGTGCTGTGCCAGGGAGGTGTCCCTGGATATTAGGAACTGTTTCTTCACTGCTGAGTGATCAGGCATTGGAACAGGCTGCCCAGGGAGGTGGTGGAGTCCCCATAGAGTCATAGGATCAGCCAGGTTGGAAGAGAGCTCCAAGCTCACCCAGCCCAACCTAGCACCCAGCCCTATCCAATCAACCAGCCCATGGCACTAAGTGCCCCATCTTGAACAACTCCAGGGATGGGCACTCCACCACCTCCCAAGGTGTGGCCATGGCACCTGGGGACATGCTTTAGTGGCCACAGTGGTGTTGGGTTGATGATTGAACTCAGTCTTGGAGGTCTTTTCCAACCCAACCCATTCTCTGATTCCATAGTGCTTTGTCCATGTGCTGTAGCTGTCATCTCCCTTCTCTCCTCCCCACTGAAGCCATTCCTAGGCCTGCTGCAGTGTTGCCTCTTGCATTCAAGGAGACCTTGGAGTAACCTTCCAGGATCTGAAGGGGGCTCCAGGAAGGCTGGGGAGGGACTATTGACAAGGGCTTGGAATGGCAGGACAAGGGGAATGGGTTTGAAGTGGCAGAGGGGAGATTGAAAGTGGATGTTAGGAGGAAGTTGTTTGCAGTGAGGGTGGTGAGA
>VWZE01011561.1:278343-295472 GCA_013396675.1 Eubucco bourcierii
CCTGCACTAGTGGGAGGTGTCCCTGCCTATGGCAGGGGGTTGGAACTGACCCTTGAGGTCCCTTCCAACCTTCCCATGCTATGATTCTATCCTGTGCTCCTTGTCCCAGCCATAGGCTAGCTGGAAAAATCTGATTTCTAGTTCAAACTTATTTTATGGAGGGTTTATCCTTATCTGGGCTTGTTGCATGCTTGCCCATCAGCTCCCATTCCCACAGCATGCCAGCACTGGGTTTTTCCAGCCTCTTCTGATTCTCCTGGGAAACAATGGGCTGGACCCCTCTGTGGTTGGAAGGTGCCCAGCTCTGACTGTGAGTGGCACAAGGACCCATGCAGCCCCAGCACCTCAGCCCTCTCTGGCTGCTGTGGGAATGCCTCAGCCCCGGGGGGGGAGGCCAGGATGGAGCAGGGCTGGCCAAGCCCAGCTTACCTAAGTCGGCAGGAATGCCTGGCTCAGCCTGGCTCAGCAGGGCTCCTCGGCTCTGCTCCCGGTCCCAGGCAGCTGTGAGCCAGCCTTGTGCCCTCAGGCAGTGCCTGCGTTTGGGAAACTAGGACGGGGCTGAACCACCCCAGACTTTTGCCCTGCATGTGGCAAGGGACAGCCCCAAGATAGGACCTGCTGGTGCCTGCAGGTGGTGGGAAACCTCCCCAAAAAGCCTGCCTGGAGCAGGGTCTGCTCACCCCACTTGTGTTGCTCCCAAGGAGAAGGTGCCAGGCTCACCTGGGCAAAGCTTCCCACGCAGAACTGACCTGCAAACAGAGAATGGCTTGAGCTGGAGGGGGTGAGCTTAAAGCTCATCCAGTTCAAAACCCCTGCCATGGGCAGGGACACCTCCCACTAGAGCAGGTTGTTCAAATCCTCATCCAGCCTGGTCTTAAACACTTCCAGGGATGAGGTGCCCCCAACTTCTCTGGACAACCTGTTCCCGTGTCTCAGCACCCTCCCAGTGACCCATTACCTCCTAATGTCCAACCTAATTCTCCCCTGCTCCAGCTTCAATCCATTCTCCCTTGTCCTATCACTACAAGTCCCTCTCTAGCCTTCCTGTAGCCCTCCTGAAGTAGCAGAGGGATGCTCTGAGGTCTTCCCAGAGCCTCCTCCAGGTATCCCACCCGTGCCGTTTGTCTCACCACCCTCATGGTAAAGAGCTGTGGTCTCCACCATTCGCTGCCTTCACACCAGGCTGCATTGAGTGCCACAAGCTTCCCAAGGGCTCTCGGGGGGTGAATTATTTAAGCCTCACCGCGCTCCTTGGAGGAGAGGAGGGCACTGGGCTGCCGCTGCCTGACAATGGGAAGCAGGCATGGAAGGAGAGCAGGGAAGAAAAGGTGGGGGAGGCTCCAGCCGGCATCGCTCGATCTCTCTGCCTCACACCCTCTCATCCTTCCAGCTCTGCCTGTTTGCCTGCACAACAGCCGGAGGGAAACGCTGTAGCTGCTGCGGACCGAGGTTTGATCCTAATCAGCAGCCCGCAGCAGGCAGGACCTGTTGTGTCCGGCAGAGACAATGCGAGGAGGCTCCTGCGAGTGCCACGCATGTAGATGAGGCTGGGGAAAAAAAAAAAACCAACAACAAACCAACCCAAACCCAAACCAACCCCCTCCTGCCAGCAAAAAAAAACAACAACAGAAAAAGAGCATCTGGAACCTGGCTGTGAGGGTACCCGGGAAGGAAAGGAGAGGCTGTGGCAAGGCTGGCAGAGGGCTGTGGGAGTCACCGGGAGCATCGCCGGCTCGGCACACACAGGCGCACTGCTCACACAGGCGCACACCCGGCAGCTCTTGGTGCAGCTCCTCCAGCTCTTTTGATTCACGAGGAAGGAAATAAGAACCTCTGAGAGCAGCAGAAGCAGCAGCTCCTGGGGAGATGTGCTGACAGGAAAAAAAAAAATTAAAGAAAAAATTAAAAATCGAGCGAGGAGTGGATCTCCGAGCTGGGGTTTTGGGTTTTTTTTGGTTTTTTTTCTTTTGCTGCCTTGGGCTGGATCTGCTCCTAGAAAAGGGAGTGGTGGAGGGAGAGAAAGAAGGATGAGCAGCCCCTCCGTGCCCGGGAAGATGGAGGCAAAACCTTTGTTCAACGTGCAGAAGGCTCTGGTGCAGCCCGTGCAGATGTGCATGTTGGACATCCCCCTGAGCGTGCAGGACGATGATGTGAGTAGAAGGCGACCGAGCCGCCGGCCCGGGGGTGGGGTGGGTGTGCGAGGGGCAGAGAGAGGTGCCCTGACCCCACCCCGCTGCTCTCTGGGGCTGGTGAACTTCTGGTGAAGTTAAGGAAGGCTGCCAAGAGCTGGCACCGCCTTCAGAAGTGACTGTTTCCTCTTTCAGGCTGTGTGTTTTGAGGCAGACCGTGTCTGGCACTTGCCAAATCCAGGGCACCAAAACGAAAAGGAGGAGTCTGGGAGGGAGGGGGAAGCCTTCCTGGATGGGGAAGGACTGGCGGTGTGGCTCGGTGCGGGAAGGAGCCTTTGCTGCCTGTGTCCTGGCTCTGCTGGGTGTGAAAGCCTGGGAGGCAATGGATGGGCTGCAGAGCTCAGCTCTGCCTCTCCTCCTCGGTTGCCCTGCCTGGTTTTGCCCATCCGTGTGGGCATCCATCCTGCCCTCTCTGCTGCTGTGCTGCAGCTGTGACCCAGTGCAGGCTTTGCTCCATGATGCAAAAATTAGCATCGGTTGCAGCAGTGAGGAGGAGGTTTCCTGATGTGCTGGGGTCAGGGGATTCCTGGTGAGGGCTCCTCCTGCCACCTTAACTCTGCCCCTGGCAGCCACACACCATCAGCCCGAGCGTGCAGGAAGGAAGCCTGTGGAGCACCCAAAATAAAGGCTTTCCAGAGCCTGGTGGGTGCTGAGCAGTCAGGGTCTTGCCTGTGCAGGGGGTCTGGGTGTGATCCGGGTGCTGGTAGGTAGAATTGGAGGCAAAACTCGCTTCGATTTTGGAGCAGGGAAAGCTCATCCCCTTGCTCTGTGTGTGTCCAGTGCTTGCAGTGGCACTGCAGGAGCCTGCACCTGGATTTTCTCCATGGCTAACAGTTGATGTGCCACCGTCAGTGTTGCCTTCTCCTCCACGTTATCCTGTGTGCTGCAAGGGGTGGAAAGACAGCACCAGGAGCAGGCTCTCCTCCTCGGGAGGAGGGAGGACTCCTGCAGGCTGCTGTGTTGGATCTCAGCAGTGGTGGGAAGCCCCAGCTCAGCAGCCTGCAAGTGTCTCTGCAGGGACCAGGGGACTTGCAGGGAGCTTCCTATATTTAGAAGCACCTCAGGGCTTCGCCGGGATCTGAGGTGTTGCTGCACTAATGAGGATGGATACCTGTGGCCGCTGCGGAGCCGCTGGGGTGTGCTGGGGGTGGGAAACGCACCTCAAAAGCACCGCTGGGAAGGAGGAGAGGAGCCAGGCGGGGGGGAGGCGGCTGGAGAAGGGGCCGAAATGGCTGAACCGGTGGCTGGATGCTTTATCCTCCTTTGGCTTCGTGTTTTTAGCGGCAGGTTTCTCAAGGCTCATGCCAGGTAGTGTCCTCGGCACAGCAACCTGCTGCTGGGCTTCCCTGCGGCCCCCTACTGCAGCCCTGGGGATCCTCGGGCTGTACCTGACCCAGGTGGAGGTTTCCCTCCCTGCAGAGGGGAAAGCCTGGGCTGGAGACCTGGCTAGAGGGATGCCCTGGCCCGGGTGGCTTGGAAATGACCTCCACTTGCTAAGCTCCTTCCCGGTTTGATGGCAGCAGAACAAACTGCTTTGTAAGGTGGCTGAGCCCTGCGTTTGGGAGGGGAAGGAGGATTGTTTGGGAGGGGAAGAGAGCAGGGCTGGGGAGGTGGGTTTTTAACAATTCCTGCTCACCCTTTGGCAGCTGCTGGGTCACAGCCAGTGCTGGGAGCTGGGTCACAGCCAGGCACTGGTCCCCAGGCTGGGGCACTGGGGCGTCCCCAGCTGTGGGGTCAGCGCTGGGGCGGCAGCTCCATTGTGCAGGGCAGGCAGGGTTAGTCCTTTCCCGTGGAGACTCCAACTGCCATGAGGTCAGGCTGGCCCCCAGCACCCCTCACTGGCACTGAACTCGAGGCTCTGCAGGTGCACAGGGTGCATTTCCCAGCTGTGAGCACCCAGCCCAGCTCAGGGCTCCCCTGGTGCTTTTATCCTCTGCCCTCTCCGGCCTTGGGCAGAGCAGGATGGGACCCCCCTAGAGTGGGCACTGCCTGGCAGCAGCTGTGAGCAGGAGGTGGGTTAGGGGCTGCTCTGCTTCTGTGTGCTCGAGCACCTCTGCTTCAAGGCTGAGGATCTCCACTTGGCTTTCCATTCCTGGAAAGTGGGGGCGTAGTGACTCCGGTGGCCCCACCGAGCTGGCACCTCCCTCTGCTGCAAAGCTGCAGCCAGTGGGGAAATCCCCAGCGGCATTTCTGTCTGTGGAGCCGTGGGGAAACTCCTCTTGCACAGCTGAAAAGATTCCCCCCAGCCAGGCAGGGGCTGGTGTCTCGCACCCACTCGTGTGCAGGATCCTGCTCATCTCCACACCATCGCTTCTGCCGCTCTGCGTGGGCATGGTGGAGGGAGCCAGGCTGGCATTTCCCCCTCCCCTTCAGGGCTTTTGAGGCTCAGGAATTGCCTTTTTCTTTCTGGAGATGGCACAAGCAGGTTGGGAGAAGTTTAGGAGCTGAGTTGGATGCTGATGGCCAAAGGAAGCTCTGCCGAGGGATGTGGAAGCAGGAATTGATGCGTGGGGAGGTGCTAACAAGCAGCCAAACCCTGCCCAGGAGCCTTCTCTCCTCAGGGCCCCGTTTGGGTTTGGTGGGTGAGGAGTCAGAGGAGGGTTGTCAGGAGGGGTGAGGCAAAGCCAAAAGCTGTGGGGGCAGAGCTGTGCTGTGCTGCCTCCCTGACTGCTCCTGGCAGGTGCTTTGCTGTGGCCACAGGAGCATCTGGACACCTAAGTGTGTGCTCCTGCTGAGACCTGGCATGCCTGGGCTGCTGTCCACTCCGTGCCATCCCCAGAGGACAAATGCTGCCACCTCTCTGGCCTCAGCACACTAGGCACTGTGTGGAAACAACCTCTGTGGAGCTCTCCTGTTCACCAGTCTCCATCAGCAGCTGGACTACAGCTGTGGGAAGGCCTGGCTCTAGAAATGGCTTTCCTCACGCTGCAGATCCACCCACTGAGCACACAGCTGCCCCCCTCCAGGCTGGCTCCCCAGAGGAGCAGGGCTTTGGCCTCAAAAAGAGGCACAGGAGCCAGGCAAAGCCCAGGCTGGGACAACCCACAGAGACCTGAGCCCCCCAGCTCGAGGCTGTTCTCCCCACACAGCAGCTCTGTTGGGTTGACTTCTGATGCTCCTGTGTTTGAGAACTGCTCTGCCCCAGCATGGAGCTGGGCTCCTCTGGAGGGTGTTTCACCAACAGGCAGTGCACCACTGGAGGTGATGGAGAGACCATGTTCAGTGGGTGTTCAGCTGGAGGGGGAACACCCTCCCTGCCTACCTGTACCCTGGTGGTGTGAGTGGAGCACAGGACACTCATCTCTGTCTCCCTCACCACTTTCTGATGGGGCTCTCAATCCCTTTCATAATTCACCCACAGCAGTTGCAAAACTTCCCAGGGTGCTTCTATTGCTGCTCTGGGGAGAGATTTCCAAAGCTTTGCTAATGAAAGAGCAACAGTTGCTGTGCCTGGGAAATGAGGAAACCCATGGTGGGGCTGTTGCAAGTACTACAACAGCTGCTTGTGGCACCTGGGGCAGCCCCTGGAGATGGTGGAGCTTTGTGGCAGGCTGGTTTGTCAGATTAACTGTGCTCCAAGAAGGACATGGAAGGGCTGGAGTGTGCCCAGAGAAGGGCAGCAAAGCTGGGGAAGGGTCTGGAGAGCAGGGCTGGGGAGGAGCAGCTGAGGGAGCTGGGGGGAGGGGTTAGCCTGGAGAAGAGGAGGCTGAAGGCAGAGCTCATTGCTCTCTGCAGCTCCCTGAGAGGACGTTGCAGTGAGGTGGGGTTGGGCTTTTCTCTCTAGCATCAAGTGATAGGAGATGGCCTGAAATTGTGCCAGGGAGGGTTTAGGATGGATGTGAACAATTTCTTCCCCAAAAGGGTTGTCAAGACTTGGCCCAGGCTGCCCAGGGAGGTGGTGGAGTCCCCATCCATGGAAGTGTTCAAGAAAGGTGTGGGCATGGCACTTAGGGACATGGTTTAGTGGCCATGGTGGTGTTGGGTTGGACTCAATGATCCTGGAGGTCTTTTCCAACCCAAACCATTCTGTGATTCTCTCTCTGCTGCCTGTGAGTGGGAGCTGCAGGGCTGGCAGGGAGCAGCGAGCTGGTGCCCCAGGGTGCTGGGCACTGCTGAACCTGGGGAGTTGTTCCACTCCTGGTTGTGTATCCCAGGCCATGCCAGGCTAATGCCATGCGTGACCCAGCCCTGTGAAAATTACATCCTTGACATGAGGAGAAACTTCCTTGGTGTGAGGGTGCTGGAGGCCTGGAGCAGGCTGCCCAGAGAGGTTGTGGAGTCTCCTGCTCTGGACACTTTCAGGCCCCATCTGGATGCATTCCTGTGTGACCTGCCCTGGGTGACTCTGCTTTAGCAGGGAGGTTTGGGCTGGATGACCTCCAGAGGTCCCTTCCAACCCCTTCCATCCTGTGATGCCACAGAATGGCTTGAGCTGACCTGAAACCACTGGGAAGTGTCTCCTTGTTGCAGTGCCCAGTAAAAGGGCAGGCAGAGGGGAGTGCAGCTCAGCCCTTGGGCTCCTCCAGCTCTGCAGTGTCCGAGCTGGACACTCAACACAGCTCTGGAGTGAGGAGAGAAATGATCTGGGGAAATCCTCAGTGTCCTACTTAGACACCTGGCATCCTCCAGAGCCTGTCCTGGCCATCTCTCCACCTTCACCTCTTCCTTTTCTCCTCTGTGACATCCTAAGTGCAGGGGGGTTGACTTCAAAGTGGTTTGCAAATATTTTCCACTCCAGTGGGCTAATTAGTTAAATTACATTTCACATGCTAATTTATTCCTATAATATAATGATTTATTTTTTTTCCCTCCCTGTGTCCTGGAATAGTGGAGAAGATAAAAGCTTGGTTTGACCTTAAAGCCAGGCTCAGAGGAGCTGGTGATGGGAACAAATGATTAGTGCCCAGGTTTGCTGTGGCACAGACTTAATTCCCTGCTGCATTCCAGACTTGCTTCAGCTGAGCTTTGAGTGCCTGCAGCCTGGGTCTGGTGGGTGAAATGTTGTCCTCTGGCACACAGAAGAGAAGATAGGTTCAGATCAGCAGTAAGGAGCTCCTAATCCCTGTCTGCAGCACCTCGGAGTGCTGTGTCACTTGGCAGCTAATCGATCCTCCTGGGAGCGGGACTGGTGCTGCATCCCATGCCCCAGGGAGTGAGGGGATCAGAGGGCACCAGAGCTGGCTTTGGGATTCAGTGTGGCATTCGAGGATCGTGCCCTTCAAGGCTGAACCCCCCAGACTAGGAGGTAGATGTTTCCTCCCTACCGGGTCAGAGGGGTTCAGCTCCCTCCCTGGGGGCTGCCCGGCTGCAGCAGGTGGCTGTGGGCAGTGGGCTCAGCTGGTGAGGGGGTGGGTGGCACGGGGTGAAACCTTCTTGTCTGGCTGGCAGCTGAGCTCTGCAGAGGCTGAGAGGCTCAGCACATCCTGCAGCCCCAGCGGCATCCCTCGGGGGGTGTGTGGAGGGTGCCAAAGTTTCCTCCAGCAGCCAAGCAGGGCTGGGAGCTTGGTGCTTGGCACGGAGCAGAGGCTGAGGCTGTGCAGCAAGCGCTGGGGTGAAGCTGCAGCCAGCCTCAGCCTGAGTCAGACTCTGCTGTGCTTCTCTCCAAGGCTGTTTCTGCCTGCCTCTGCTAGATGTTATCAAGGAGGGAGGAGCTGAAAATGAGCGCTGGGACTACTTCCTGCCCACAACTGCAGTCAGAAACAACAAATCCATCCCTGCCTCTGCCCAGGCTCCTTTTCCCGTGGCAGAATGGCTGCTTTGAGGTCTCCCAGGCTGAATTTTCATCCATAACAGCAGAAATTCAGGAGTGTGCTTGCCAGACCTGGGAATTGCCCTGGCAAGGCTGAGGAGCCCATCCAGTGCCTTGAGTCCTGTCTGGGGCAGCTTCGAGGCTGGCTGCTCCCTCAGGAGTGCTGTAGGGTCCCAGGGCAGCATCTGCAAACCCTCTGCTGTGCCCTTACCTCTGCTGTGCCCTTGCCTCTGCTTTTAGAGGGTTTGTTTGCCTTGGTGGGCACAGGGCAGCATCTGCAAGACCTCTGCTGTGCCCTTGCCTCTGCTTTTAGAGGGTTTGTTTGCCTTGGTGGGCACAGGGCAGCATCTGCAAGACCTCTGCTGTGCCCTTGCCTCTGCTTTTAGAGGGTTTGTTTGCCTTGGTGGGCACAGGGCAGCATCTGCAAGACCTCTGCTGTGCCCTCACCTCTGGCTTTAGAGGGTTTATTTGCCTTGGTGTGGATCTAACCACTGCTAACCCCCCAGGAGCTGTGGACATGCAAGGCTTTGGCTCTCTCTGGTGTAGCTTTGGCTGGCTGATGGCACAGGCAGTGCTCCAGCAACTTGGTTTTTTCTGGGGGGATGGGCATCTGTCCTGGTTTCCAGTCCTTGGTAAGGCTTCAGAGAGGGAATGGTTGATGTGGTAGCTGAGTGTTTGCATTGGCATGAAGGGGTGGGAAAAGGGTCACTGCTTGCTGCTGCTGCTGCTGCTGCTGCTGCTGCTGTGCTTGGTTCACTGGTACTAAAGAGAGGTGGAGGAATCTCCACCTCTGGAGTCACTCAGAGCCCAGCTGGACACCATCCTGTGCTGCCTGCTCTGGCAGGTGTTTGGGTTACAATTCCAGCTTGGCACTCTGTGGTTTTTGGTGCCATTACCACCTGTCTGTAGCTGAGGACATGAATTGATGCTCAAGGTGACATCCCAGAGCATTTCTCTGTGGCTTTGCTCTTTCTTCCCATTGCTCAGCACCATCTTCCCTGCTGGAAGTCTGAGGGTAATGTGAGAACTTCTTCCTCTTGCATCTTTCACTCTGCAGATGCCTCTGTCCCAGGCACAGCCTCTTGCACTTTGCCTTTCCCAGATGAAAAGGGAACTCTGAGCTTCCAGCTCCCATCCTGCTGATGCCATGGGGACCCTCCAACCCAGCCCAGCATTTTTCACCGCTCTGGGCACTGCCACAGCAGATGCCACATGGTCAGGTCCTGGTGCCCACATGCTGCTGGTGGTTCTTGGCTCCATCCCTGCGCCCTGGGCACCCCTGTGAATGGCAGGTTGGCAGTGGAGCAGCTGCCTCACCATGGTTTGGCTCAGTGAGGACCTGTCAGTGCAATTCACTCTCACCTGTCAGTGTTGCGTCGGGGCTCAGAGCGGTGCCTGCAGAAGCAGCTGGCACAGGACAGCTGGCACAAGGCCAGTCCAGTTTGCAGGCAATCCAAGGTGGGTTGTGATGCTCACTTGGGGTCTTTGCCAAGAGCACAGGGGCACTTTGGCCCTGGCTCTCCTGCCCTCCCTAGGAGGGAGTTGGGCATCTCTCAGTGCCCCCAGGTGATGGAGCAAGAGGAAATGCTCTGAAATTGCACCAGGGCCAGGAGCTTTAGGGTGGACATTAGGAAAATGCCAGAGTGGTCAGGCATTGGCACAGGCTGCCCAGGCAGATGGTGGAGTCCCCAGCCCTGGAGATGTTCAAGAAACCTGTGCCCATGGCACCTGGGACATGGTGTAATGACCGTGGTGGGGCCGGGTTGATGGTTGGACTGGATGAGCTTAGAGGTCTCTTCCAAGCAGGCACTTCTGTGATTCTCTAAGGAGCCACCCTGAGGAACTCCCGGCAGAGCCTCTGGGCGGGCCCGGAGCTGTTTGCTCCATCACATGGTGCTGCCATGCAGAGCAGCCAGGCTGGCTGCTGCCTCAGCCCCGCCAGCGCTTGTGACCTGTGGTGGTTTGCACTCCTGCCTGCTGCAGTCATGTGCTCGGGGGCTGGGCAGGGGAGCAGGGAGCTGGGGCAGCCCTCTGCACCCTGCTCTTGGCATCCACAGCTCCCAGGTGTTGCCTCCACGCAGCCGCTGGTCATGAGCAGCATCTCGGGTGCTCCTCTTCCTCTCTGCCTCTATGGTAAGAAACTTCCTCTCTCTTCAAGTGGAGTCTTGACTTGCTGAACCCCAAGGGCTGTTTCTCCCCACAGGCTGCTTTGCTGATTCTCCTGTGTGATCTGATGTGCAGGCTCCTGCAGGCATCAGCTCTGTGCTGTGTCCTGGCTTCTCTGAGCTCCTGTTGGGCTTGTCCTTGGGTGTGCTGGGGATGTGGCAGCTCTCAGTGGCTGGAGACCTCAGCTCTCTGGTGGGGAATCCCCAGTCCTGCCCTGCTGACAGCTGCCTTTGTGGGTTGGGGCTCAGTGCTGTGGTATCCAGGAGGTATTGAAGAGCTGTTTGGGATGTGCTGGGTGACAGTCTTGGTGGTGTCTGGCTGTGGCCTTGGTGACAGAGAAACAAAGCTGGTGACCCAAAACAAGGGGAGTCCCTCTTCTGCTTGCCAGGAAAGAGCACCCCAAAACCCCCATCTTAAAAGAACCTTTCTGCCCATCCCTTTCTTCTCCCCCTGGGTCTGAGGTTTTTCCTTTCCTCACAGTTCCCTCCCCAGCACTTCTGCTTCCCATGCTGGAGACCAAATACAAGTTAGGATCTGCAACCCAGTGAGGAAGGAGGGGAAAAGTGGTTTGTGGTGCCAGCCCCTAGGCTGACCGACCAGAGCAGCTGGGAGGAGGCAGTGCTGGGGGCTCTGGGGAGCTGTGCTGAGGCTGGGGGAGGCAGGCTGGGGGCAACTGTTCCAGTGATGAGGGATCTGGCAGTGTCATGGTTGTGAGTCGGGGAGCCCCTGATCAGGGGGGGTCCCTCCTGCCTGAGCAGCCCTTTTTGCTGCCTGGAGCCAGGAAATGGAGATTAATCCCTTCCCACCCTGCTGTGTGCAGAGCAAGAGGGAATCAAGAGCAGCTGAAAATCCTGGATTTCCCTTTCTGTTTGGTAGAGGAATGAGGGGAACACAGGGGAGGAGGTGGAGAAGCTGTGAGGATGCAGCTCCTCCTTTGCCCACTGCACAGGGCTTGAGCTGTCAGCCTCACGCTGCCACGGCACTGAGCCACGGCCACACGTTTGTGGAACACCCTCAGGGATGGGGACTCCACCACCTCCCTGGGCAGCCTCTCCCAATCCCTGAACACTCTGGCAGGAAAGAAATCGTTCCTACTACCCAACCTAACCCTCCCCTGGTGTGGCTTGAGGCCATCTCCTCTTCTCCTATCCCTTGATACTAGGGAGAAGAGCCCAACCCCACCTCCCTGCAGCCTCCTCTCAGGGAGCTGTAGAGAGCAATGAGCTCAGCCTCCTCTTCTCCAAGCTGAACACCCCCAACGACCTCAGCTGCTCCTCAGCTGTTCTCCAGACCCTTCCCCAGCTTTGTTGCCCTCCTCTGGCCACACTCCAGCCCCTCAAAGCCCTTCTTGGAGCAAGGAGCCCGGAACTGAACCCACTACTCGAGGTGCAGCCTCGCCGGTGTCCTGCAACCCTCCCACTGCAGGCGAGCTGGGGCAGAGAGAGCTCTGCAGAAGGTGAATCTCTGCTGGGGCTCTGAGCTGGGAAGGGGAAAAGGGAAGCTCTCTGGGTTGGGCTTTGCACAAAGGTGACTCATTGCCTGCCCAGGGTGACGTAGTACCTGAGTTACACACCCACAGGTCATGGAAACACTGACAGGGCTGCAAACAGCAGTGGGGGAATGAACCAACAGTGCCTCCCAAGTGCTCACTTCTATTTATTTGGATAGATTGAGTTCCACACTGGCACAGGTGGCCCAGGGAGGTTGTGGAGCACAGAGAGGGAGGGTAAGGAGACACTGGCACAGGTTGCCCAGGCAGGTTGTGGAGCACAGAGAGGGAGGGTAAGGAGACACTGGCACAGGTTGCCCAGGCAGGTTGTGGAGCACAGAGAGGGAGGATGAGGAGACACTGGCACAGGTTGCCCAGGGAGGCTGTGGAGCACAGAATGTGATCTTTGACCACATTCGGTGCTTCTGTGCTCCACGACCTCCCTGGAGGTGTTCAAGGCCAGGCTGGATGAGGTCTTGACCAACCTTGGCTGGTGGGAGGTGTCCCTGCCCATGGCATGGTGGGGTTGGAACTGGATGATCTTTAAGGTCCCTTCCAACCCAACCCATCCTGTGCTTCTCTAAGATGCTGCAGGATGTCTGAGTGAAGCTTGGTGAGACCCTCAGGGAGCAGCTCCCATCGCTGCCCCTCTGGCCCCTAACCCTGCTGGGGAAGCTCAGCTCTGGCTTCTTTGCAATTAAGGAGGGCAGAAAATGGTTCAAATCTAATTTCCTCCCCAAATCAGGCTGATGCTGCCAGGGTGTCTGTTTGCCTGTGCCCTCTCTCCCCAAATGACTCCTGGACCTGCTGGCCTGCTTGACGGAAATTTGGCTGAGAGCTCTCAGCTAATTAAGTCTGTGCAATTACAACGAGCTGAGATGGCTGAGAGGAGGAAAAGAATCTTGTAAATGCCCCAGAACATCTGCAGCAGGAGTTCCTGTGTTGTCAGACACCAGAACATCCACGTGGGAGATGCTTCGTGCAAACACTTCAACCACAAAGACATTTTCAGTCTCGGGTTGTACATTTTTAGGCACCAGAGATGAGCTGGAGACAAAAACCCATAGGAAATGGCACTAAATTCAGGGCTCTTGGGGGGAGCTTTTTTTGTTTGGGTGAAAACTGAAATTCTTCAGCACTCAACACAATGCCTGGAGTCAGGTTTTGGAGACCTCATTGCTCTCTACAGCTCGCTGAGAGGAGGTTGGAGCCAAGTGGGGATTGGTCTTTTCCTCCTAGTAACAAGTGATAGGATGAGAGGACCTGGCCTCAGGCTGCAACAGAGGAGGTGCAGGTTGGGCATCAGAAGAAACTTTTTCCCTTGAAGGGTGATGCCACTTTGGTGTGCTGCTAGACTGTGTCTCACATGGTTTAAACTGGGCAGTAGGAAGAAATTGAGACCCTGGAACAGGTTGCCCATGGAGGTGGTGGAAGCCTCACCCCTGGCCAGGTTTAAGGCCAGGCTGGATGAGGCTGTGGACAGTCTGATCTAGGGTGAGGTGTCACTGCCCATGGCAAGGGGGTTGGAACTGGCTGATCCTTGTGGGCCCTTCCAACCCTGACTGATTCTATGAAATCCTTAACAGTGGGGATGGGGAGACTCTGGCATAGGATGCCCAGGGAGGATGTGGATGCCGCCTTCCTGGAGGGGTTCAGGCCTAGCTTGGATGAGGCTTTGAGCAACCTGGGCTAGTGGAAGGTGTCCCTGCCCATGGCAGGAGGGTAGAGCTGGCTGATGCTCAAGGTCCCTTCCAACCCAACTCATTCTGTGAGTCAAACACTGACACAGGCTGCCCAGGGAGGTGACTGAGTCCCCATGCCCAGAGCTGCAGAGGTGTGGTGCTGTGAGCCATGCTTTATACAGAACCACACAATTAAGCAGGTTGGAAAAGACCTCTGGGATCATTGAGTCCAACCTATCAGTTAACCCTTCTCATTAACCAACCCCTGGCACTGAGTGCCTCGTGCAGCCTCCTCTTAAACACCTCCAGGGATGGAGACTCCACCACCTCCCTGGGCAGCCCATTCCAATGCTAATCACTCTTGCCGGGAAGAACTTCTTCCCAACCTCCTTCCTCCTGACATCCAGCCTGAACCTGCCCTGGCACAGCTTGAGGCTGTGTCCTCTTGTTCTGTCCCTGGGTGCCTGGCAGCAGAGCCCAACCCCAGCTGGCTCCAGCCTCCCTGCAGGTAGCTGCAGAGAGCAATGAGCTCTGCCCTGAGCCTCCTCTCCTGCAGGCTGCACACCCCCAGCTCCCTCAGCCTCTCCTCACAGGGCTGTGCTCCAGGCCCCTCCCCAGCCTTGCTGCCCTTCTCTGAGCACCTTCCAGCACCTCAACATCTCTCTTGAACTGAGGGGCCCAGAACTGGACACAGCACTCAAGGTGTGGCCTGAGCAGTGCTGAGCACAGAAGAACCTCCCTGCTCCTGCTGCCCACACTGCTCCTGCTCCAGGCCAGGATGCCATTGGCTCTGCTGCCCACCTGGGCACACTGCTGGCTCCTGTTCAGTTGCCTGTCACCAGTACCCTCAGCTCCATCTCTGCCTGACTGCTCTCCAGCCAGGCAGAACTAGAGAATGGTTGGACTGGATGACCTTAAAGGTCTTCTCCAGCCAAAACAATTCCATGGTCCTGGAAAAGCAAGATCAGTCCTGGAGCTGGAGGTGGGAAGCCAGGAGGGGTCAGCGGTGCTGCGGCTGGGCTCAGCCCCGCGCTGTGACTCAGCTACAGCCACCAAGCTTGTTGACATTTGTGCCACTGTAACCAAGAGATAAACCTGGCCCTCGGCCACCAGTGTACAGTATTGTTTGGAAGAACTTTTGGCTCCTCCGTGCCAAAAACCCCCACAACAAAAGGAGTTCTGCGAGGCACTGCGAGAGGCTCTGGAACAACTTCCCCCTCCCGAAACAATGCCGAGCGGAAACCTTTTCAAGTGGTCACTGCTGAAGGGAAAACGATTTGGGGGTTTATCTTTTTAAAACATCCTTTGTCGGGGCGGGAGGGGTGGTCTAACAATACCTGGGAGTGCTGAGAGACTCCTGTAATCCCTAATGGACTTTTCCAGCCTGTTTCATCTCTGCAGTACCCAGCTCGGGGCTGGCTGATGCTGCTTTCTCCTGCCAACCTCTTTCGCTGCCTCTCCTGTGGCCAGCACCACCAAGTGCTGACTCAGGCAGTGAAAGCAGAATATTTTCGTGTCCACTCACTGCAGCCCAGCCTAGCCTGGGGTGGATTTGGCCTGAATGGCTTGGCAGGGGCTGCAGGGTGTCAGCAAGCATCGGGCATGCTGGCTGCTGGTCCAGCTGCTGGACGTCTCCCACCAGGCTCCTCCTGCAGCTCCTCTGCCTCAGCCCTGCGGCTGCTGCAGCCCTCTGGCTCCTCTCTCCTCGGCTCACTTTCAATCCCATCAGCTCTTTGCCGTGCCAGAGCCTGGCTCCAAGGTTTCACTCCTCACTTCCAATCAAGTCAGCTTTCCTGTGGCTCTCAGAGTGGCTTTCCAACCTGTCCAGGGGGTTGATGGATGCTTTCCCTGATGGTCCTGCAGCCAAAGGAGACACAGGACCATTGTTGGGACATCCTTTTCCATGTCCCTCATTAAGGGGCTTGGTTCCTGTTTAAATGGATTTCTTATTTTAAGTGACCTTGGGTGTTTATTTGTGGTGTCAGTGGCAGAACTTCCCTGTGGCTTCATTCTTGCCAAGGTCTGGGCCTTTAAATCTCTTGTGCTGGTGCAGGTGGTGCTGGTGGCTGCAGCAGCACAGCCCTGTGTGGCCAGGCAAGGCAGGAGTGGGAGCAGGGCTGGGGAGGGGGCTGGGGTAAGGGAGTCCCTGTCCTTGGAGGTGTTCAAGAAGCCTGTGGCACTGTGGGATGTGGTTTAAAGGCCATGGGTTGGGAGTTGGATTTGATGATCTTGCAGCTCTTGTCAAACATAAACAGGTCTGTGGTGGTGATGATGATGGCAGGCACTCTGCTGAGCAAAATTCCTTTGCTATATCCACTGGGATTTCTCTGTGGATCACTCACCAGAGCCTCATGTTTCTGAGTTCTCTTTTTACACAACTCAGCTGAAGATGTCATTTGGGCTGGTTGCTGTTGGTGGCAAAGGCACCACCTGCCCTTGGACGTTTGGAAGGTGAACAGAGTCAGACTTTTCCTGCTGCTGTTCTTCCCCCCAGGCTCATGAGCCTGCCCACGGGGAGCACCTGCTGCTGCCCAGGTGATTTGGAAGGAGATCTGGGGAGGGCTGAGGCTGCTCAGCCCTGCACAAGCATCCCAAAGCCATGAGGATTGGTGATGCTGCTCCCTGGGCAGCCACCAGCCAGTGCATATTTCTTTTGTCCTCTGGAGCAGTGTTTTGAACTCAGCTGTTTCTTGCTCCCAGTCTGGCCCCAGTAGCATGCTACAAAAGTGCTGGAGGGAGGAACAACCACGTGCCGAGAAAATCCAGCAGGGAACTTCCCTCACCAAAGGCTGTAATGAGGGCAGTAAATCTGTGCTATTGAATTGCTTAATAGGTTGAGTTTCTCGTGGGAAGTGATGCAGATGGGGGGCAGATGAACTTTCCTTTGCCCATCTGTGTAAGCCCCAGGTTAGGGCAGGGGCTGGCAGCACTTGGGGGTGGCCTCCAGGAAGTGAGGGGCTGGGGGTGCTACCCTGGGTGTGGGGAAGTGACTCCAGCTCTTGGGAGACTTGCTGGGGGACTCTGCAAGGCTCAGGGTGCTCTGCCAATGGAAGTGCCACTGCTGGAGCGTGCCCAGCACCGGCCATGTGTTTCCAATCTGCCATGAAACCTCTCTGGGTCGTTTGTTTTGTTCTGCTAGATGAGTAGGGCTGCTTGGCTTTCAGAAAGGAGTTTCCCCTCCCTCCAGGGGCTACACCCATCCCCTTCTTTCCCTGCCAGGTTTTGTTTGTGGCCTCATAACCTTCCTTCTCTTCCCTCCCAGCCATTTCTCTTTTCAAAGAATCACAGAATGGTTTGGGTTGGAAAAGAGCTCCAAGATCATCCACCCCAACCATCAACCCACCCCCACCTTGCCCACTAAACCATGGCCTCAAGTGCTTGAACACTTCCAGGGATGAGGACTCCACCACCCTCCCCTGGGCAGCCTGTGCCAATCCCTGACCACTCTGGCAGGAAAAAATATTTTTCCTAATCTCCAACCTAACCCTCCCCTGGCACAAATTAAGGCCATTTCCTTTCTTTCTGTCACCAGGGAGAAGAGACCAACCTTCACCTCACTCCAACCTCCTCTCAGAGAGCTGCAGAGAGCAATGAGCTCTGCCCTCAGCCTCCTCTTCTCCAGGCTCAACACCTCCAGCTGCTCCTCAGCTGTTTTCCAGACCCTTCCCCAGCTTTGTTGCCCTTCTCCAGCCTCCCCAACTGTTATGCAGAGGACTTCATAGAATAGAATCATAGAATGGGAAGGTTGGAAGGGACCTCACAGATCATCCAGTTCTAACCCCCTGCCATAGGCTCCCACTACTACAGGTCACTCAGGGCCTCATCCAACCTGGCCTTGAACACCTCCAGGGAGG
>VWZE01011561.1:317764-329017 GCA_013396675.1 Eubucco bourcierii
TGGCAGGGGGTTGGAACTGGATGAGCTTGCAGGTCCCTTCCAACCCAAACCATTCTCTGAGTCTGTGAGGAGTGGAGCTGAAGGCTGTCAGGAGAGTCCAGCTTCAGCCCTCAGCACCTGATGGGGCAGGAACAGGCTCTCAACTCTTGCCACTGTCTTAATGTCTTGGCAAAAACATCTCCTTCTCGTGGTGGGTGTAAGTTTAGCTTCTGGCCCTGTTTCTGTTCTTTTCCTGTTTCCCTCTGTGTCATTATGTTTTAATGGGCTTTTGGAATCAGTCCTGAGCTGAGGCAGCTCTGAGCAGGCAGGCAGAGAGTGGAGAAAACCCAAAGCAGTTGTGTCCATCTCCCCAGCATCTCTGCACCAGGAGCAGCAGCTGGGTGCAGCTGAGCTGTGGCAGGGCACTTGAGCTCCATCTATGGCAATAGGGACACAGCTGGAGGAGAAAGGAGAGAGCAGGAGATCAACTTGCCCCAGGCCAGGCTGGGTGAGGGCTTGGGCAGCCTGCTCTAGTGGACACCCATGGCAGGGGGGGTTGGAACTGGATGATCTCCAAAGTCCCTTCCAACCCAAGCCATTCTGTGAACTGTGCCCCAGTGCCACCATGGCTGTCACTGGGATGGTGTTTGGGAGCAAGGCTGCCCCTGCCCTCCGTGGGACTGCCAGTCTAAGGGATGCTCTCTGGGTCAGCAGGCACCAGCACAAGGCTCCTTTCCCCGAACATGAGGGGACCTTCAGCAGCTTCCTCCCCAGCTCTGGGCAGTCTGTGGCCTTCCTGGTCATGGTGAGGGAAAGGAAACTGCTGATGAGTGTGAGGAGCCCACAGGATGGACCCAAGCCATGGAGAAACATCTACCGTGGGGCTTTTACCTGGAAGTCCCCATGGGGAAGGGGTTATGCTGTGTGTGCTCATTTCAGAGGGGTGGCCAGAGGCTGCTTCTGCTTTCAGGGTGTTCTCCTTGCTTCACAGAACTGCTCTGGTTTCCTTTCACTGGGCTGGGGGGGACCTTTTTCCTATTTCCTTTGACGTCCTGTGCTGTGCTTTGCTTAAGAGGCACCAAAGCTGCTGCATGGGTTTGGGATTTGCTGCTGAGAATGAAACGAAAGTGAGTTCAGGGATTGTGTCACCCCTGGGGGACCTGGCCCTTGGTGGAGTTGGTTTCTTTCGTTTCTGGAAAGGCCATTTCCCAGAGCTGGTGGCAGAGAGTTCTTCTGAGAAAGGGACTGGAGGCTGTGAAGACCAAACCCCCACTTTCTGGCTTTAACCATTTCAGAGTTGTGCAAACAGAACTTCAATGAGAGGCTATGGAGATAGGCTGCAAGAGTTGGGGGTGTTCAGCCTGGAGAAGAGAAGGCTCCAGGGAGACCTCAGAGCAGCCTTCCTGTACCCAAGGCAAGGCTGCAGGAGAGCTGGAGGGGGGTTGCTGAGAAGGGCTGGGAGTGATAGGATGAGGGTGAATGGATTGATGCTCTTCAGCCTGGAGAAGAGAAAGCTCCAGGGAGACCTCAGAGCATCCTTCCTGTACTCAAGGCAGGGCTGCAGGAGAGCTGGGGAGGGACTGCTGAGAAGGGCTGGGGGTGATGGGATGAGAAGCAATGGCTTTGAGCTGGGGGAGGGCAGACTTTGGATGTTAGGAAGAAATTCTTGAGAGGGTGGTGAGGCTCTGGAACAGGTTGCCCAGGGGGGTCACTGATGCCCACCATCTGGAGGTATTCAAAGCCAGGTTGGATGATGTGTCCCTGCCCATGGCAGGAGCCTTGTAACTAGATGGACTTTAAGGTTCCCTTCCCAAACTGTTCTGATTTTACAATGTCTCTGAGGCTCAGCTCTCTCTTTTCTTAGCTGCTGAAGCCATGAATTCCCACCGGGAGCACCTTCCTGGCTTCCCATGGGCAGGGTTAGCATCTGCCTTTCCTTGTGGCTGGTGGCAGCAGGCTGTGAGGGAACTCCTGGTACTGTTAGACCTCTCTGCAGAGCAGGCATTCGCTGCAGCCCAGCTGGGGGGGAGCAGTAACACAACTGCCTGGATCTCTACGGCAGCTGTTGCCCAGGGAGCATCAGGAGAAGCACTTCAGGCAGTGCTGCCTCCTCCACGTGCTGCAGTCGATGCCTTTTCCCCATCCTTTTGTGGCTTTGGAAGCCAGGTCGCTAAGGCAGGGCACCTGGGACCAGAGCTCTTAAGCCAGGGTTAATTGCTGGGTAGTTGTGCTGCAGGGCTGCTGGCAAGCCCAGGCTTAACCCCGTGCTTTACTGAACCCACCTTCGAGGCTGATCTCAAGCCCTTGCCACAATGCAGACCCCCAGCCAATATTTTGCTTTGCCCTTTTGGCTTTTGTGTTTTCCCCTTCCCTTCAGAGATGAAGGCAGAATCCCTGCTGCTCTCTGCCTGCCTCCTGCCAGGGTCCCTCACACCATAACCCTTCCTCCAGGCTCAGGAGCCTTGGCTGCATCTCAGAGCTGGTTAGTAAGGCTCAGTGTGAGGATGTGGGGCTGGACACCACACTGGGTATAGAATCACAGAATGGGAAGGTTGGAAGGGACCTCAAAGCTCATCTAGTTCCAACTCCCTGTGCCATAGGCAGGGACACCTCCCACTAGAGCAGATCACTCAAGGCCTTGTCCAACCTGGTCCAGGGAGGCTGTGGTCTGTTAGGGTGATCTTTGATCACGTTCTGTGCTCCACAACCTCCCTGGGCAACCTGTGCCAGTGTCTCACCACCCTCACTGCAAAAAACTCCCTCCTAACATCCACTTTCAGTCTCCCCTCTGCCACTTCAAACCCATTCCCCTTGTCCTGGCATTCCAAGCCCTTGTCAATAGTCCCTCCCCAGCCTTCCTGTAGCCCCCTTCAGATCCTGCAAGGCCACTCCAAGCTCTCCTGGAAGCCTTCTCCTCTCCAGACTGCAGAGCCCCAACTCTCTCAGCCTGTCCTCACAGCAGAGCTGCTGCAGCCCTCTCAGCATCTTGGTGGCCTCCTCTGGACTGGCTCCAACACTTCCATGTCCTTCCTGTGCTGGGGGCTCCAGAACTGCACCCAGGACTGCAGGTGGGGTCCTGGAAGCTTTCAGCGGGGAGCAGAGGAGTTGCAGGGCGCAGGAACTCCTCCGCGGAGCAGTCAGCAGCGCTTTGAGCGGCGCTGGGGAGCCGCTGGCTGCTCAGCCCGGGGCTGGCCGCAGCTGGAGGAGGCTGTCTCTAAAAGCAGCCAAAGCCATCTGGTGCAGCCCTCCCGCTTCAGGTTTCAGGGTTTGAACTCCTGCAGAGTTCACTCCCAGTGCTGCTTTCACAAAAGCCTGCGACTGGGAATCGGATTCTCTGCGGAGTTCCTTGTCTGAGGATCACAGCCACATGCAGGTTGGCTCAGCCCCTCAGGAGCACCAAGTCCAACCTAGAACCCTCCTCTGCAAGAGTCACCTGAAGCCTTCCAGTGTCTGAAGAGGGCTATGAAAAAGCTGGGGAGGGAGTTTTTAGGCTATCAGGGAGTGACTGGGCTAGGGGGAGTGGAGCAAAGCTGGAGGTGGGGAGATTCAGGCTCGATGTTAGGAAGAAGCTCTTCAGCATGAGAGTGGTGAGAGCCTGGCAGGGGTTGCCCAGGGAGGTGGTGGAAGCCTCATCCCTGGAGGTGTTTAAGGCCAGGCTGGATGAGGCTGTGGGCAGCCTGATCTGGTGTGAGGTGTCCCTGGGCATGGCAGGGGCGTTGGAACTGGCTGCTCCTTGTGGTCCCTTCCTACCCTGACTTGTTCTGTGATCCTATGAAACCATCTCCCTAAGCACCACATCCAAACCACCCTTAAACACCTCCAGGGTGGGTGACTCCACCACCACCTCCCTGGGCAGCTCATTCCAGTCCCTGACCACTCTCTCCATGAAAAACTTTTCCCTAATGTTCAATCTAAACCTCCCCAGCCTCAGCTTGAGGCCATTCCCCTTCTTCTGTCTCCAACTCCCTGTGAGCAGAGCCCAGCAGCAGCCTCTCCACAATGTCCCTTCAACCATGAGGTCTCCCCTCAGCCTCCTCTTCCTCACGCTACCCATCCCCAGCTCCTTCAGTCACTCCTCATCACATTTATTCTCCAGGCCCTTCCCCAGCTTTGATACCCTCCCCTGGACTCTGCAGAGCTGGGCAGCAGATACCCCTGAGTCAGAGCTGTGACTTTCCTTGTGCCCCCCCAGCAAGAGGCCTTTTTCCTGCTGTATGAAGAGCAGCAGGGCTCCATGCTGAGCTGCAGAAACCATGGCCCCCTCTTCATTTTCTCTGTCTTCTCTTCTTTGGTGCCCATCTTGAAATGCATTGGGTCTGACTGCCTGGGGTGCTGAGTCCCTTCTGCAAGAGGTGTGCTGTAGGTGCAAACACCATCAGCCTGCTTGCACAGAAGGGTTTTGCTGAGTCTTGTGGCAGCTGTTTGAAGAGCTGTCTGGGCCTGTTGGGCTCATCTCTTCCTCCAGCTCGATGCTGTAAGAGGGGAGGGACTCTCCGCCTGCAGCTCTGCCAGTTGAGGCTGAACCACCCATGGAGGAGGGTTTGCACCTGGGTGCTGGGCTCTGGGGGTGCTGATTGAGGCCCAACTCGTGTTTCCTTCTGCTGGGAGGGACTGAAAGCCCAGCAGATGTGTAGGGCAGGTAACTGTTGCAGTATTTTGCCAGCACTTGTCCATCAGAGCTCTTTAGGGACTGTTTTCATAGAATCATAGAGCAGTTGGGGTTGGAAGGGACCTTTAAAGCTCATCTAGTCCAACCCCTCAGCAGTCAGCAGGCTACTCAGGCTCCACTCCAACCTAGCCTGGAATGGTTTCAGGGATGTCTCCTTCTCTGGAGACTTTCAAGACCCATCTGGGTGTGTTCCTGTACAACCTGTGCCAGGTTCTGTGCTCCTGCTCTGGCAGGGGGGTTGGACTCAATGATCTATGGAGGTCCCCCCCAACCTCTAACATCCTATGGTCCTTTGAGGCATCTGCAGTCTCACTGGGCAACCTGGGTCATGGTCTTACCACCATCAGCATTATGAAGACATTCATCTTCTGGCCATGATGTGTTGGAAAATTGTTTGGCTGTGGTGCTTGGGGCTGTGGTTCAGGGTGAACCTTGCAGGGTAGGGTTATGGGTTGGACTTGGTGATCCTGAGTGGCTTTCCCAACCTGAGTGTTTCTGTGGTTTTTGGTGGATTTGGGGTGGGTGTCAGGCTCAGGATTGCAGTGTTCTTGGTGCCCAGAACATGCACAGACCACAGGCCAAGGTGTTGTGTCTGTCTCCCTCCCTCTGTCTCTCACCTACAGAGGGTGAAACGTGCCTGTGGTGCAGGCATTGGAGTGGGAACTTGGAATCATAGAATCAGACAGGTTGAAAGAGAACTCCAAGCTCACCCAGCCCAACCTAGCACCCAGCCCTGGCCAATCAACCAGACCATGGCACTAAGTGCCCCAGCCAGGTTTGTCTCCAGGGATGGGCACTCCACCACCTCCCTGGGCAGCCCATTCCAATGCCAATCACTCTCTCTGGCAACAACTTCCTCCTAACATCCAGCCTAGACCTCCCCTGGCACAGCTTGAGGCTGTGTCCCCTTGTTCTGTCCCTGAGTGCCTGGCAGCAGAGCCCAACCCCAGCTGGCCACAGCCTCCCTTCAGGTAGCTGCAGAGAGCAATGAGCTCTGCCCTGAGCCTCCTCTCCTGCAGGCTGCACACCCCCAGCTCCCTCAGCCTCTCCTCCCAGGGCTGTGCTCCAGGCCCCTCCCCAGCCTTGCTGCCCTTCTCTGGACACCTTCCAGCACCTCAACATCTCTCTTGAACTGAGGGGCCCAGAACTGGACACAGCACTCAAGGTGTGGCCTGAGCAGTGCTGAGCACAGAAGAACCTCCCTGCTCCTGCTGCCCACACTGCTCCTGAGCCAGGCCAGGATGCCATTGGCTCTGCTGCTCACCTGGGCACACTGCTGGCTCCTGTTCAGCTCCTCTCTCCCAGCACCCCCAGGTCCCTCTCTGCCTGGCTGCTCTCCAGCCACTCTGTCCCCAGCCTGTAGCACTGCTTGGGGTGGTTGTGGCCAAAGTGCAGAACCCTGCACGTAGAACACTTCAGTGGCTCCATCCTGCTGCCACTGTTGGCTTGGTTGGTTTTGAACCAGCACGCAGGGAGTGCACAATCAGCATCTTGGAGAGGCAGTGGCAGGAAAGAGGAAGCTCCCCCAGAATATAAATAGGCAGCTCTTGGGCTGTGGCAGTGGCTGCTTGCCTGGCCCTGGAGCACTGGGGAGCTGCCTCCTGCGTGTGTGGTTTGCAAAGGGGGAACTCAGAGTGGGGGGGGATGTGACACGAGTCAGCAAACCCCCAGATGAATGAATCTGACACTCTCAGATAGGGGAAGGAAATGAAATTTGCTTCTACGTGCATCAAAATTGGGTGTACCCTCTGCACATGTCACCAGGGGGGACCAGGACCCCCCTGGGCAGCTTGCAGCAGGAGTTTCCACTCTGCTTGCACAGCAGCTGCCAGTGATTCATGGGCAGATCCTGGCACATTTTGTCCTCCAAGAGGCTCTTATTTCTTTATTAATTAATTAATTCTTTGTTGCATATCTCCACAGGCATCTGTTTTTGTTTTTTTTTTTCCCCTGTGTGCTGGGGGTTTACAACTTGCCCAGCTCCATCTCTTCCCTGAGTTAGCCTGTGCAGGGCTCTGGTCCTGTTGGACCCAGAGCTTTCATCCAGTCCCAAGGTCAGCTTGGCTGGAAGAAGGTAAGGCAGGGCAGAGTTGATCTGCAGGTTGGGAGCCATAGAATTGCCTCAGTTGGAAGAGACCTACCTCTAAGGTCATTGAGTCCAACCATGGCCATTGAATCCTGTCCCCAAGTGCCATGGCCACAGGTTTCTTGAACACCCCCAGGGGTGGTGGCTCCAGCACCTTCCTGGGCATCCTGTGCCAGTTCCTGATCACTCTTTCAGTCAGGGTGGGCTCAGGGGCTTGCTGGTGCCCCTGTTGGTCTTAAGGCTTGGTGATGGGGACTCAAGGCTGCCAGCCCAGCTGTGCCTGGGCCAGCTGATCTGAGGAGAAGCCAGGCTCAGATCCAGCCAGCAGGCAGCATCCTGGGGGAGTTGTGGGGGCAGGAGGGAGAAGTCTTTTCATGTCAATCTGTCCAGGACAGTGCAGGACACATGGTGCTGAGGTGAGGCAGAACCTCCTGTGTTCTAGCTTGTACCTGTTGTTCCTTGTCCTATCACTGGGTGCCACTGAAAATGGATTGGAGCCTTCACCTTGACACCCACCCATCAGATAGTTCTAGACACTGGTGAGATTCCCTCTCTGCCTTCTCTTCTCAAGACTAAACAGCCCCAGAGCTCTTAGTCTTTCCCCACAAGAGAGATGTTTCAGTCCCACAATCCTACTCATAGCTCTCCATCAGGCACTCTCCAGCAAATCCCTGTCTCTCTTGAATTGGGAATCCAAAATTGGACAGGTCTGCTCTGGAAATTCAGACCTGTTTCTACCTGAACATAAATTTATGCCATAATTTATCCCAGAGCACAGAAAAAGAGAGGGAGGGATGCAGGTGTCTGGGAGGATGTCTGCCTGTCTGTGTCTGCTGCCGTGTGTGGGTGCTGGCAGGGTTGGTGTGGCAGGGGGAAGACTTCTGATGCTCACAGCACAGCTGAAGTTCATCAGGAGCCTCACAAGCCCTCAAGCTTCATCAAAGCAAACCTCTCCACAGCCTGGCATGAAGGGAGAAGAGCAGGTTCAGCAGAGAGTGAGGATGGTGTCCACTGACCCTGCCCAGGGGGAGTCTCTGTCCTCATCCATTAGCCATCACCAAGAGGCTTTGGAGAGCTCTGCCCTTGCTCTCTGCTCTGGTTGTGCTTCCCTGCCTCGACCCCTTGGCTCTTGTTCTTCTTCTGTGATTCTAACAAGCAGCACTTGACAGGAGCAGGAGGTGATAGCTGCCCAGTGACCACTGCTGTGATGGTGATGATAAAGGATGTAGAGTGAAGAGCATCTTAGGATCGTGTTGGCTACATCAACTCAGGGTCTCTTCAGATGTGAAGCATCATCTGGAGCTGAGGACCTGGGTGTGGCTGTTCCCACAGTCACAGGGAGCAGTCTGGGAGGAGGATTTTCTGCATTGCTCCTGGGGGGTCCACCCTGGGTCACCCCACAGCAGCTTCTCCCTCAGTCGTTGCCATTGCTTAGTGATGTTTGTACTCCTGAGAGGAGGTCTGCAGGGGAAGTTGTGGGGTGACTCTGCCCAGGGTGGTATGCAGGGGGGTGACTTACCCCAAGCTCCTGCTCCCCAGTGCCTGGTCACCTGCCCCTGGTACCCAGCTTAGGGAGCAGCTTCTGAGCACTGTTTCTGCTGTGAGCTACTCTGTGTCTCATCACCACTGGGCGTGGGGGATGGAGGGTGGGGGAGAGCCCCATCATGTCCTGGAGGTGTTGGATTAAATCCTCTTAAGAAAGGCACTGACTCAGCAGAGTGTGGTGGGGAGAGGAGGAGGAGGGACCCAGGTTGTCCTTGTGGGGGTGGAACCATCTCCAAGTCCCATGCTGGTGTGTGGGGCTGGGGGCAGTGTGTGCCTGGGGAGGTGCCAAGGAGCATCCCCTCTTCCCTCACCAATTTGTGTTTTGCACTGAGGGATAGAGACCACCTAAATGTGAGCCTCCTGGGTGGGTCAGGCTGTGGCCTGGAGATGTTTGTCCTCAAGGGTGCAGGGACTTATCCTGGCTGTGTCCAAGCCCACCCTAGTGCTGCTCCTTGGGGTTTTGAGCTCCCCTCTTGCATTTCTGCTCTGTGTGCTTGGCTGAAGCTGGCAGGCAGCTTGCTTTCACCGTGGTCAGTTGTCGCTGAAGGTGCTCTGAGGTGCTCAGTACCCTCAGGAGCAGATTACTGAGATTATGGTCACACCAGGAGGCAATGTCACCTTCTGGGGGAGGGCTGGGGGAAACAGCCAGGAACTGGGTACAGGGGTGGTGCTGCTGTACTGTGAGGGGTCCCTGCTTTGCCCAGCACCTAGCTCTGGCACAACCTGGGTTTGCAGGAGGGGTGAGACACAGAGCAGACCAAGAGTGGCTTCTCCAAGTGCTGGCTGTGCCTGTGTGCAGGCTCAGGTGGCCCCAGGGTGGATTGGTGTCTGCTGGCCTGCATTTGTGAGCGGGCAAGAGAGACTCACTGCCTGCCAGCTGTAGCCTTTGGCGTGCCAGGATGTCTCACAAGAGTGCCTCTGCCACTCCTGGCTCACCTTATCTCGTGGTGTATCTTGTCCCCCCTGTGCAGAGCTCCACACAGGAGATTGGAGAAGAGCTGGAGGATGGAGTCATCTACAGCATATCCCTCCGCAAAGTGCAGCTCCATCACACGGCCAACAAAGGGCAGCGCTGGCTGGGGGTAAGCTCTGCGCTGGCTTCAGGAGCTTCCCTGCCAGAGACATGGTGACCTGATGTCAGGGCTTGCCAAGGTGGCTGCCAGCCTGTGTCATGCCCTCGTTGTTATCTTCTGCCCAGGGGAGTGGTGGAGTCCCCATCCCTGGAGGTGTTCACAGACCCACGTGGCCAGGGCTCTTTGGGGCATGATTTAGTGGCCGTGGTGGTGTTGGGTTGAAGTTGGGCTGGGTGATCTCAGAGGTCTTTTCCAACCTGGGGGGGGTCCTTCCAAACCTTGTCTGGGAATCATGTGTTTATCTGGGGGAAGAAGTGTGGAGGTTCCTGCTGGCCTCTGCCTGGCAGGAAGGGACATGTGGGATACAACTTGGAGCCCCATTTTGTGGAACAGGGCAACTCTGAGTTGCTCCTGGATTGTAGCAGCCTTGAGGGCTGTCCTCAAGGTCTTCTCTGCTGAGTTACTGCTCTGGGGTCTGAGGAGGTCCAGCTGCCTTGCCCCAGGCCTGCCACCAGAGCCCCAGGTGTCTGTGGTCCCAGCCCAGCCCCAAGTGATGCTTTCTGTAGCTGGTGGGACCACGCTGCACATGGATGTGTCTTGTCTTCACCCAACCCCCTGACTTCAGCTTCTGTCCTGGCAGTTTGAGAATGAGTCAGCCTTAAACCTCTACGAGACCTGTAAGGTGAGGACAATCAAAGCTGGCACCCTGGAGAAGCTGGTGGAGTACCTGGTCTCAGCCTTCAAGGGCAACGACTCCACCTACGTCACCATCTTCCTGTGCACCTACCGAGCCTTTGCCACCACCAAGCAAGTGCTGGACCTGCTGCTCAACAGGTGAGGCTGCCCCCAGCCCCAGGCACAGCAGTGTCTGAACCCCCTCAGCCAGGAGAGCCTCAGCATCTGCTGCTGCCATGCCTTGGCAGGCTGAGGGCTTCTCCAAACCCCATCAGCGTGAAGGGCTGGGGGCAGGACACAGCTTCTCAGAGAGCTGGAGCCCTTCCAGCTGGCACCCTGCAGGGTGGGCAGTGCTGGCTGCAGTGGCAGGGTTGGGGCAACTAGGACAGTGCTGGAGAGGTTCATCCTGACCCCACGCTGTGGAGAGGACACACAAGTGCAGGGTGCTGACTGCCTGCTGCTGTGCTCCTCCAGGTACGGCAAGCTCCACGTGCAGGCAAATGGGGACCACGCCAGGCACACTGTGGACGAGAGGACAGAGCTGAAGAAGTAAGTCTTGACCAGCTGGGGGTGACCTGGTGAGGGCTGTCACCTCCTGAGATGTTCAGGTCTTGTCCCAGGCTGCCCTTGGTGCCCAGGGTGTGTTGGGCTGCACGTGGGTTTCTCACAGCACCCGATGCTGCTGGGGTGGGAGGCTGCAAGAGACCTTTGAGATCACCAAGTGAGCCAGGCTGGTCTGTTCTCCTCTGCCCCCACAGCACCATCTCCTCCATCCTGGGGGCCTGGCTGGACCAGTACTCGGAGGACTTCCGCAAGCCCCCAGACTTCTCCTGCCTCAAGCAGCTCATCTCCTACGTGCGCCACAACATCCCTGGCTCTGACCTGGAGCGCCGAGCACGCATCCTGCTGGCCCAGTTCCAGCAGCAGGAGCAGAGTGAGGCTGAAGCAGAAGGTGGGAGCCTCTGCCCTGCTTGTGGGGCTGTTGGGTGCAGAGGGTGCCACTGGTTGGCCTTGAGGGTCTCACCGTGTGGTTGAGCCACCATAAACCCTGCCTGTGTTTGTTACCTGGAGCTGCAGCTGGAAGCCAGTCAGCTGCAGCAGAAGTGGGAGTTGTAGGTGGAGTAGGACATCTGCCTTTGCTCCCTGGGATAGGCCAAGGAGCAGTGGATGGAAGCTGCAGCACAGGTTTCACCTCAACACAAGGAGGAACTTCTTTACTGGAAGGG
>VWZE01011561.1:330236-352363 GCA_013396675.1 Eubucco bourcierii
CTCCCCTCTCTGCCTCCTCTCCTGTCTCGTCCCTTCCCTTCCCTCCCCTCTCTGCCTCCTCTCCTGTCTCGTCCCTTCCCTTCCCTCCCCTCTCTGCCTCCTCCCTATGCATGCCTTTACCTTGCAGGAGCTCTTTAAGAAAGTGGTGCCTTACCACTGCCTGGGCTGCATCTGGTCCCAGCGGGACAAGAAGGGCAAGGAGCACCTGGCACCCACCATCCGTGCCACGGTCTCGCAGTTCAACAGCGTCGCCAACTGCGTCATCGCCACCTGCCTTGGGGACAGGTCCCTGAAGCCGCAGCAGAGAGCCAAGGTGGTGGAGCGCTGGATCGAGGTGGCTCGGGTAGGACAGTCCTGGAGTTGTCCAATCATAAAGTGCTGAGGCTGGAAGAGACCTTTGAGATGGTCGAGCCCAAGCCCTCGGCTGGAGCTCACAATGCCACCCCTGCTGCTAAGCCACCTCCCTCAGTACCACACCCACAAGTCTTTTAAATGCCCCCGGGGCCGGGGACTCCACCAGCTCCCCGGGCAGCCTGTGCCAGTGCCTGAGAGCCCTTGCTGGGAAGAAATTCTTCCTAATGTCCAACCTAAAGCTCCCTTGAGGCCATTTCCTCTTGTCCTGTCACTTGTTGCATGTGAGAAGAGCCCAACCCCCACCTCACCCTTGCCTCCTTTTGGGGAGCTGTAGAGAGCAATGAGGTCTGCCCTCAACCTCCTCTCCAGGCTGCACACCTCCAACTCCCTCAGCTGCTCCTCCCTGGTCCTGTTCTCCAGACCCTTCCCCAGCAGCTTCGTTGCCTTTCTCTAGACCCACTCCAGCCCTTCAATGTCCTTCTTGGAGTGAGGAGCCCAAAACTGAACCCAGTATTTGAGGTGTGACCTCACCAGTGCTCAGCTCCTGCCTCCTCCCAGGGCTTGATGTTGCCAGCAGATCCCTGGGATTTCCCTAGCACTGAGTCCTGCCTTCTCCTTGTCTGCCCCTAGGAGTGCCGCATCCTGAAGAACTTCTCCTCCCTCCGAGCCATCCTCTCAGCTCTCCAGTGCAATGCTGTTCACCGCCTCAAGAAGACCTGGGATGAGGTCCTAAGGTAAGCAGAGTCTTCTGCAGCCACGGGGTGGGGGAGTTGTTCTGTGACTCTCACCCTTGAACCTCATAAGATCATAGAATGGTTTAGGTTGGAAGGGAGCTCAAAGCTCATCCAGTTCCAACCCCACTGTGCCATAGGCAGGGACACCTCCCACTGGAATGCTCAAGGCCTCGTACAACCTGGTCCTGAACACCTCCAGGAGGATGTGGAGCACAGAAGCACAGAATGTGAGCAAAGATCACATTCTGTGCCTCTGTGCTCCACAGCCTCCCTGGGCAGCCTGTGCCAGTGTCTCACCACCCTCACTTCTTCCTAAGATCCAGTTTCAATCTACCCTCTCCCAGTTCAGTCCCATTCCTCCTCCTCCTGTCATTACCAGACCTTGTTAGTAGTCCCTCCCCAGCCCTCCTGTAGCCCCCTTCAGATCCTGGAAGGCCATTCCAGGGTCTCCTGGAAGCCTTCTCCTCTCCAGGCTGTAGAGCCCCAACTCTTTCAGCCTGTCCTCACAGCAGAGCTGCTGCAGCCCTCTCAGCATCTTGGTGGCCTCCTCTGGACTCGCTGAGATGGAATCATCTCAGCTTCAGCATTGCCTCTTGCAGTGTGCCCAAAACCCAGGGACCCTCCTAAGGTGTCAGGGACCTGAAGGGGGCTGAGGAAATGACAGCTCCATCACCTCCACCTTGAAGTAGCTCCTAAACAGCAGGTTCTTGCTAGAGCTGTGAGCACTTGCTGGGGGGGGGGATTGTCCTTTGAGCAGAGAACCCAAAGAGGAGTCCCCAGGGTGGCAGCATTGCTGATTTTCCTCTCCCCACTCTTGTTTCCCTCCTGAGCAGGGAGAGCTTCCGCACTTTCCATGAGCTCTCTGAGATCTTCTCTGACGAGAACAACCACTCACTGAGCCGGGAGCTGCTCATCAAGGTATGGACACCTCCCACTGCAGTGCTTAAAGGCTCATCCAACCTGGTCCTGAACACCTCCCTGGGTGACCTCTGCCAGTGTCTCCCCCTCACTGGAAAGAATTTTCTCCTAGCATCCAACCTAAATCTGCCCTGCTCTTAGTTTCAAACCATTGTGCCTTGTCCTGTTGCCAGAAGCCCTCCAGTCCCTCCCCAGCTCTCCTGTAGCTCCCTTCAGGTACTGGAAGGCTGCTCTAAGGTCTCCCCAAAGCTTTCTCTTCTCCAGCCCCAACTACCTCAGCCTGTCCTCACAGCAGAGGCTCTCCAGCCCTCTGATCATCTGTGTGCTCTCCTTTGGATCCTGCACCTGAAGGCACAGGCACAGCAGCTCGCTGGGTTTGAGGAGCAGGCAGAGGGTTTGGACCAGGCTGAGCTTTCTGCTTCTCCACCCAAAATTCATCATTGCCTGGAGCTTGCAAAGCAATTGAGCAGCAGAGATAAGCAGTGGGACAGGATCCAGTGCAGCGGGTGGCAGCTTCTCCCCAGAGGCAGCTGCATTTTTACAGCCCATGCAAAGGCCTCTTGATTTTTGGCTGGAGTTGTGGGGGTCATGAAAGGGCTGCAGGGAAAAAAAGAAATCTTCCCCCTGGAGCCTCTGCAGCCTAGCTCCAGTTCTAAGGGCCTGTGAGAAGGCACAAAATGTGGAAGGGAACAAAACATCATCCCATGAAGGAGCTGTTTATGCAGAGCTGGAAATGGGAGCAGCAGTTCCCATTCACTGAGCCTCTCCTCCCTGTGAGCCATGAAAAAGCTCAGATTTGATTTCCTCCTCTTCCCCTCCACACACACAAAGTTGTGCCAATACAAGCATGGAGGGGGTGGAATTTTAGCTCCTCTGCGAGTGCAGTTTGCCACCCACACTGATCCCCACCTCTCCCCACCATCCAGGAGGGCACCTCCAAATTTGCCACCTTGGAGATAAACCCAAAGAGGGCTCAGAAGCGGCAGCAGCAGCAGCGAGAGATGGTGAGTCTGGCACAGCCACCCCTGTGCCCCCTCCCCAGAGGCTGCCCAGGCTGGTCCTGGCTCCCTGGCTGACCCTGGCCGTCCTTTACTGTCCCCACAGGGCGTGATGCAGGGCACCATTCCCTACCTTGGCACCTTCCTCACAGACCTGGTGATGCTGGACACGGCCATGAAGGATTTCCTGGATGTATGTAGCCTCCATCTCCAGCCTCCACCTCTCTGCACAGCCACCACAGAGCCTGGGCTGGTAGATGGAGAGCCTGGTCCCTCATGTGTCCTGTACCTGACACTGCAGCCTGGCATCCTCTGCCTGACACTGCAGCCTGGGCATCCTATATGCAATGCTGCACTTTCTAGATCCTGTATCCAACACTGCACTCCCCAGATGTGACCCTGCACCTCCTTCTCTGTCTCCGCTGGAATGGGTCACTCCTGTACTGCCCCTCAGCAGGGTCACCACACTGCAGTGGCAGGAGCCAGGGCACAGGGAGGGAGGGATGAGAGGAATATTTTTTTGCCTGCTCCCCACTGATGTTTGGCTTCTTCTTTTCCAGGGTGGGCTGATCAACTTTGAGAAGAGAAGGAAGGTGAGAGCCTTGCCCTGGCTGCAGCATGGCAGGGTGGAGGGAGGAGGATGATGGCACAAGCTCAGGCTGTGCTGCTTCTTTCTCCTTTTTTTGATGGATGATTTTGAGGAGGGGGACTTTGGTCCTTCACATCTGCCTCTGTGTGCAGGACTGGGCTGCACGTGGGGAGGAGGCTGGCACTGCCAGCTAGGTCTGGGCTCACAGCCTTTGTTTGCTGCAGGAGTTTGAAATCATCGCCCAGATCAAGCTGCTTCAGTCAGCCTGCAACAACTACAGCTTCACACAGGAGGATCAGTTCGTGGACTGGTTCCACAGCCTGGAGCGGCTCAGCGAGGCCGAGAGGTGAGTGCCAGCAGGCTGCAGGGCTGCTTTTGGTGCCTCAGCAGGTGCCCACTGCTCATCTCCCCTCACTGCCGAGCTGCTGGCCCCGTGCTGTGCTTGGCACGGTGCCCAGCTCGGGCAGGGCAGCACAGAGCTGAAAGCCTCTCCTCTCCCAGCTACGGGCTGTCGTGTGAGATCGAGCCGCTCTCCGAGTCGGCCAGCAACACGCTGAAGGTCAAGAAGAACACAGGCATCATCAAGAGGTGGAGCGAGTGAGTGCTGCTCTGTGCTGGGCTGTGGGCGGGAAGCAGGACCCGGCGTGGGGCATCTCCCACTGAGCATCCCAGGGGACCAGGCTGGGGTGTTCAGGCAGGGGCAACAAAGCTGGCAAAGGGTCTGGAGAACAGGGATGGGTTGGAGCAGCTGAGGGAGCTGGGGTTGGTTAGTGTGGGGAAGAGGAGGCTGAGGGGAGAACTCATTGCTCTGCAAAGATCTGAGAGGAGGCTGGAGCCAGGTGGGGGTTGGGCTCTTCTCCCTACTGTCAGGTGCTGGAACCAGGAGGAAATGGCCTCAGGTTGTGCCTGGGGAGGGTCAGGTTGGAGATTGGGAAAAAAAATGATTTGCTGCAGGAGTGGTCAGGGATTAGCACAGGCTGCCCAGGGGGGTGGTGGAGTCCCCATCCCTGGAGGTGTGCAAGAAACCTGTGGCCATGGCTCGTGGGGACAGGGTTTAGCAGCCATGGTGGTGCTGGGTTGATGGTTTGGCTCAGTGATCTTGGAGGTCTTTCCCAGCCGCAGCAATTCTGTGGCTCGATGAAAGGCTTCCTCGCTCTGCTTCCTTCTCACCCCCACCACGTTTCTCCTGGCAGCCGGCAGCCACCCAGCACCGAGCCCTGTGCCAGTGGCAGCTCCCACTCAAAGTCCTTCGACCAGCTCAAGTGTGGGCAGTACCTGTGCAGCGGGGACGCCACCGACTCCGTCAGTGTCACCTCTGCCGGCTCCAGCAGCTCCGACGTGGAAGAGATCAACATCAGCTTCATCCCTGAGTCCCCTGACTGCCAGGAGAAGAAGGTAGGCAGCAGCTCACAGGGTCTGGGTCTCCAGAGGCAGCTGCAGCCACTGTGTGGGGCTGAGGAGGGGGGGCAGGTGGGGGTGGCGGGGGCAGTTTTTGCCGCGCCGCGGCCGGAGGGGCCCCTGGCCGTTGCTGTGCAGCAGCGTGGCAGGGCTCCCGTGCCTCTGGCTGCTGTAGTCCTGTCGGTCCCCATTGTCACAGGTCAGTGAGACCCCTCTGGCCTCCCTCCCCCAGCGCTGGTACGCCCCGCCTCTGGCCGACGGAGAAGCTAAACCCACTGTGTCCTCCGCATCCCCTCTCCTCCCTGCCCTCCAGTTTTGGGAGTCCACCTCCCTTTCCTCCCTGGACACGTCGGGCATCGGCTCGGGCTCCAGCAGTGCCTCGTCCTCCTCTGTCTCCTCCACGCCGGTGACAGCTTCCCGCACACACAAGCGCTCAGTCTCCGGCATCTCCAGCTACTCCTCCCTCTCGCTCCCCCTCTACAACCAGCAGGTCGACGACTGTTGCATCATCCGTGTCAGCCTGGCCGTGGACAACGGCAACATGTACAAGAGCATCTTGGTTAGTAAAGGCCGCAGCAAAGCTTGGGGAGGGGTCTGGGGAGGAGCAGCTGAGGGTGTTCAGTGTAGAGAGGAGGAGGCTGAGGGCAGACCTCATTGCTCTGTACAGCTCCCTGAGAGGAGGTCGCAGTGAGGGTGGGGGTTGGCCTCTTCTCCCTAGTGTCAGGTGATTAAAGGAGAGGAAGTGGCCTCCAGTTGTGCCAGGGGAGGGTTAAGTTGGAGGTCAGGAAACATTTCTTTGCTGCAGGAGTGGTCAGGGATTGGCACAGGCTGCCCGGGGAGGTGGTGGTCCCTGTCCCTGGAGGTGTGCAAGAAACCTGTGGCCATGGCACTTGGGGACAGGGTTTAGTGACCATGGTGGTGCTGGGTTGAAGGTTGGACTGGATGACCTTAGAGGTCTCTTCCAACTCAAGCAGCTCTATGATTCTGTGACACCAGTGAGGAGTGGCTCATCCTGCTCAGATGTGGGCAGGGCCCATTGTGTGTGGGGGTGTTGTTGGGAGGCTTTGTGGAGCTGTGCAGCCTCAGGTTCCCAACGCTCTGCACCCACAGGTGACGAGCCAGGACAAGACCCCAGTCGTCATTCGCAAGGCCATGGCCAAACACAACTTGGATGGGGATCGGCCTGAGGACTATGAGCTTGTCCAGATCATCTCAGAGGAGAGAGGTTTGTGCTGGGGGCTTGGGGGGTCTCTCCTCGGGGCTCCATCCCTGCCTGCCCGCCCATGCAGCCCTACAGCCTGGGCAGCACCAAAGTGGAGCTGGGCTGGGAGGTGACAGCAAGATGGATCCCAGCACCTTGGGGACAACTCTCAGCCCCACTCTGGGCCCCATTTTGACCCCCACCCTTGCTCAATTCCAGAGCTGAAGATCCCTGACAATGCCAACGTCTTCTACGCCATGAACTCCGCCGCCAACTATGACTTCGTGCTCAAGAAGCGTGGCTTTGCCAAGGGGGTGAAGATCAAGCATGGCTCCAGCTCCACCCTGCCCAGGATGAAGCAGAAAGGCCTGAAGATCGCCAAAGGCATCTTCTAGCCTCAGCCCCACTGCCACCCATCACCGACGGGGCCTTGCGGGGCAGGCTGCTCCGGGCTTGGCTGCGGCCGGGCCGGGTGGTGCCCGGCACGGGGAGAGGAGCCACCTCCAGCACTGAGAGCCTGGGGCATGATGGCAACGGGTGCCAGCCAGCACCTCTCTCTCTCTCCGCACAAGCCCCTTCCTATCAGGTGTTTTTTGTACGCAGGAAGGCAGCAGAGGGAGGCAGAGGCTGTGTCTCTCCTCCTCTCTTTTATCCTTTTGTAACCCTTCCGGGGTGCGACGCTCAGCCCAGCCGCCGGCCAGCCCCGAGCTGCAGCCTGCCTCTGCCGTAGGTGCCTTGTGCCCGAGCCAGCCAGGGAGCTGGCAGAGGGGCCCTTTGCGAGGAGCAGAGCACGAGCCAGCACCCTAGGGCTGCAAAGCCCTCCCCATGCAGTGTGGTGCTCTTCCTCCGTGGCTTTCCTGGCATTACCTCCGCGTCCTTCCTCCCTGGGATAAGCGGCACAGTCCCCACCGCCCGTCTCTGCCTGTCCTTCCCTTGGGAGAAGCTGTCGACGCCCCAGGCTGGGAGGTGAGCTGGAAAGGATGGAGCCCCGGGATGGAGCAGGTGCCTCGTGCTCTCAACTGGAAGCCTGCGTGGTCTCACTCCCCTCCCCCATCCAGCCCCATCCTCCAGCTGGATTCGGATGGCCACGTTCAAACCTGCACCAAAGATCCAACGCCAGTGTCTCTCTCTTCTGCCGCCGGGGGGAAGCTGTGTGCCGTGCCCCCAGCGCTGCCAGCCTAGCGAGGAAGAGGAGGAGAGCAAAGTTCTGTCCTAACTTGTGTAAATAAGAGACTTTGGGGTCTGGTGGGGAGAGCTCCCAGCTCCCACCACCACCTGACCCACAGAAAGTGCCACTCACCTTGGGCTTTAACAGGACTTTCAAACACTGACCATGGGAGAAGCAGCAATGAGACTTTCTTTTTTTTTTTTTTTTTTATAAAAAAAAGTTTATTTTTTTTTTTTTTTTCCCTTTTTAAATATTTTTTGTNGTTGTAAATAGAAGAGATGAACATGTACATTTTACTAATCCAGCCTCCCCCTGCCCTGCAGCTCAGTCCCTCTCCTCTCCCCACCCTGCTTACTTAAAGGCTGCTGGGAGGGATGTTGGCAGCGGCAGCATCGCTCTGTTGGGCTCGTGGGGTGCAGACCCCACTTGCCACCCCCTCCCTTGTTTCTCTACCACTAGTTGCTGAAGCAGGGGCAGAGATGCTTGTTTTAATCATTGTAGGAAACACTAACTAAAGGGGGGAATTTTTTTTTTTTTTGTTCCCTGCTCTCTCTTTTTTAAGCACTTCCTTCCAGCCCATCCTCCCCCGTTTCCTGTCTGCCCGTGCTACCGGGCAGGTTCAGCACCTTCCCCAGCCTCAGGAGAGGGGCCTGGGGATTCAGTGAGACTCAGTGGGCTGGGGCTGGGCTGCAGACCCCTGGCATCAGGTAAGGAAGAGGCTGCTTGGGTGTGAGCGTGGCTGGCACTGAGCCCTGCCAGCCCCGAGTCCCCCTTGCTGCACATGATGGGAGGCTCTGGCTCCCTGACGCAGGGGCAGCCTCCTGCCTCCCACCCTGCCCAAAGCCCAGCCCCTGGGTACCAGCATCCTGGGGCTCTTCCCTCTGCTCTGCGCCTGCCCACCTGGGGGGCCACACTGCCCCCTTCTGCCGCCCTCCCCTCCCCGCAGCGTGGCTGGAGGGACTGGCTGTACCATATGTATTTTGTACCACTTCAATGAAGGAGCACACTGCCCGGTGTGACTTGTACACAGCACTGTAAGTAGTCTTTGCAATAAAATACTGATGCTCAAATGCCTCTGCCCCAAGGCAGGGCTCGTCCTGGCCTCCTTCCCCAAAATGCTAGCACATTCCTGGAGAGACAGGGGAGCTGAGGTGAATTTCCTACCCAGGGAGAGATTTGGGAAGGCAGCTTCTCTCCCCTGGAGTGTTGCAGGGCAGCTTCTTGTCTTTTCTGGTGCATCGGCGGTTGGTTTGGATTCTGGGTGTGTTCTTGGGGTTGGCTGAGGTTGCTGGAGGGCTTTTGAGCCAGCAGTGATGTAGGCAGTGGCTCCTTATCATCAGGACTGATGCCTGGCAGCAGTGCAGAGAGATTGTTGTCATCTTAGCAGAGGTCCTGCACACCCTGGGCACCTGAACCCTCAGCTCTCAGAGAACAAGAGCAGAGATGAATCTGTCCAACAGCAGCCAGACTGCTCAGGGAGTTCACACATAGTCCAGGATCTCTGTCTCCATTTCATTTTCACTCCCATCAGAAGGCTTGAAGTCCTCTTCCTCCTCCTCTTCATCATCCTCATCCTCTCCAGACTCATATGCCAGCTGCTCTTTGCCATCTTCACTGCTTGTTGGATTTGAGAAAAGAGCTACATTGGGGAGGAAGAAAAAGAGACTTTGATGCCTCCCTCAGTGGAACCTGGGGGCATTTGGAGCAGAGTTCATAACCTGTGTGAGAGGAAGGCAGCAGCCCAAGGGGTACAGCTGATGGTGCACATCTAAGAGTCTGATCAAGCCCAAAGCAGTCTTTCATACTGCAGGAGAGCAGCAGACCAGGAGATGTGCAGTGCTGTGCCTCCTCTCCTAGCCAATTCTGACCCAGTTCCCTGCTGCTTTGGCCCAGCAGCACACAAAATTTCCTCACTTCTTGGTCAATTAATAACATCACTAAGTAGTAAAATGCTCCCAACAGATCCAGCAGGAAGAATTAAGGTCTTGATGCTCACTGGGCAAAGCTACTTAAGAGCTGGAGGTTCTGACACTGGGCAGATGAACTAAACCACCTTTACTCCCAGCCCTTTCTAATCCCAACCCAAGTTCTTGCTGCAGAACAGGAGCCTCAGCTGCTCAGTCAGGAGCTGTGCTAGGTGTAGCACAAAGGAGGAGGCAAATAGTACCTGAATAGTACCTCCAGTAGCTGAAGGGAGCCTACAGGAACACTGGGGAGAGTCTTTTTGCAAGGGCTTGTAGTGATATGACAAGAGGGAATGGATTGCAGCATGAGGAGGGCAGATGGAGACTGGAGTTTAGGACAAAACTCTTGACAGTGAGTGTGGGGAGACACTGGAACAGGTTGGCCAGGGAGGCTGTGGATGCCCTCTCCATGGAGGTGTTCAAGGCCAGGTTGGATGAGGCTCTGAGCAACCTGGGCTAGTGGGAGGTGTCCCTGCTGACTGCAGGGGGTTTGGACAAGATGACCCTTGAGGGTCCCTTCCAACTCAATGCAATCTATGAAACACAGAGGTATGACTGCTGGAACAGCCTTACTCAGCCCAGGGGGGCTCAACACCATCAGGTAAGGCAGATGTTGATGCTGAGGACATGGACGTGTTGGAGCCAGTCTAGAGGAGGACCACAGAGATGCTGAGAGGGCTGCAGCAGCTCTGCTCTGAGGACAGGCTGAGAGAGTTGGGGCTCTGCAGCCTGGAGAGGAGAAGGCTTCCAGAAGACCTTGGAGTGGCCTTGCAGGAGCTGAAGTGGGCTACAGAAGGGCTGGGGAGGGACTACTGACAAGGTCTGGTAATGACAGGAGGAGGAGGAATGGGTTTGAAGTGACAGAGGGGAGATTGAAAGTGGATGTTAGGAGGAAGTTGTTAGCAGTGAGGGTGGTGAGAGACTGGCACAGGTTGCCCAGGGAGGTTGTGGGGCACAGAAGCAGAGAATGGGATCTTTGACCACATTGGGTGATTCTGTGCTCCACAACCTCCCTGGAGGTGTTCAGGACCAGGTTGGATGAGGCCTTGAGCATTCCAGTGGGAGGTGTCCCTGCCTATGGCGAGGGAGTCTGAACTGGCTGAACTTTGAGCTCCCTTCCAACCTAAACCATTCAGCAACTGCTGGGACAGCCTCACTCAGCCTAAGAGGGCTCAACAGCATCAGATAAGGTAGAGGTTGATGCTGAGATGCCTCCTTACCAGGCCTGGTGGATTTGATGATCTGCTTTATCATCAGGGACATGGTGTCCCGCAGCTCGTCGCTGGTCTTGGGCAGGCACCAACCATCCCGCTCGGTGCACTCCGCCTCGCTGCCGTCATTCCGGTGGATGATCTTCTGGAGGCTAAGGGAGCAGCAGAGGGAAGGAATTGGCACACCTCTTCTACACCCTGGGCTTCAAATGAGACCAGTTCAACTTCCCTGAGGTGGAGCAAGCACGCTGGGTTATTTAGGTAACCATGGTGTGGGGAAGGAAGTTCCCACCTGAAAGGTTTGTTCCATTTTTATTCTGAATCACAGAATCGTTCGGGCTGGGAATGACTGAAAAAGATCCAACTGTTAACCCAACACTACTCAGTCTGCTGCTAAACCACATCCCTCAGCACCACATCTACACAGCTTTTAAATCCCTTCAGGCATGGGGACTCCACTGCTGCCCTGAGCAGCCTCTCTGTGCAGCCTTTTGGTTCTTCCTGGCCAACCTAAACCCTTCCTGGCCCAACTTGAGGCCTTTTCCTCTCGTCCTGTCACTTGCTACTTGAGAATAGAGACCTACACTCCTGGTCTCAACCTCCTTTCAGGGAGCTGTAGAGAGCAATGAGGTCTTCCCTCAACCTCCTCTCCTCCACCCTAAACATGCCCAGCTCCTTCACCTGTTCCTCCCCAGTCCTGTTCTCCAGATCCTTCCCCAGCTTTTTGCCCTTTTCCAGACCTGAACCTCAATTTCTTTGTGGTAACAAGGGGAAGAAGCTCTTAAATTTCTGGTGAAGGAGAGGGGAATGGCCTGGATATAAACAAGACCAAGGCTTTGAACTCCAGCTCTGACAGCAGCCTGAGCTGCCAGAGGGCAGTACCTGTCCACACTGAGGTCACAGAGCTGGTAGAACATCTGCCGGTAAGGGGGCAAAGCTCCTTCTCGGAAAATGTAGATGGATTCCTGAGGGGAGGAAAGCAGGGAAGGGTTCATGAGCACTGCAGCTCTGCCAGAACTTCAGTCAGCTGGTTCAAGGCTCCTCCAACACTGTTGCAGGGTGTGGGTGTTCACATGGCAAAGTTGAGTGAGGAAGGCAGAACAATTGCAGAGAAACACAGAATGGCTCAGGTTGGAAGGGAGCTCAGAGCTCAGCTGCTCCAACCTCCCCTGCCATGCCCAGGGACACCTCTCAGCTACACTCAGCTGCTCCAGGCCTCACTCAGCCTGGCCTTGAACACCCCCAGGCAGGAGACAGCCACAGCCTCCCTGGGCAGCCTGTGCCAGGCTCTCACCACCCTCACACTCAACAACTTCTTCCTCAGCTCCACTCTAACCCTGCTCTGCCTCAGCTCCAAACCATTCCCCCCTTGGCCTGGCTCAGACACCCTCAGGAAAAAAATCCCTCTCAGCCTTCCCGCAGGATCCCTTCAGCTACTGGCAGGCAGCTCTAGAGGTCCCCCTGGAGTCTTCTCTCTGCCAGGCTGCACAACCCCAGCTCCCTGTGTTCACAGCAGAGCTGCTCCAGCCCTTGGCTCATCCTTGTAGCACCCCTCTGGGCTCAGACCTTAGCCCTGCCCCAGTGTAGCTGTCTGCAGCCTGTTAACTGCATAACAGAGCAGCACAGGTTTCATTCCAGCAAAAGCTGAAGAGTTCAGACTCCAGTTTATTTGCTGTGCCTTGCTGGATTTTGCAGGATGACCTGATAAGTACCTCAGGACTTTTTACACTTCACTGCCTATAAAGTTCCTGTTAGCAGAGAAATGCAGACTGATCTGGTGGGAGAGGTCCTTTTGAATCCAACCCTCCTGCAGTCAGCAGGGACATCTGCAGCTAGAGCAGGTTGCTCAGAGCCCCAGACAACCTGGCCTGGAATGGTTCCAGGGATGGGACATTTCCCCAGCTCTCTGGGTGAGCCAGGGTCTCACCACTCAGTGAAAAAAAAATCTTCTCTATTCTAAACCTTTTCTCTTTTAACTGAGACTTCATTAGAAGGGTGCAGTGATGCCAGTGCCCTTGGATGGAAACAGAACCCTCAGCACCTCTAAGGTGAGGGCTGACAGTAGCAATCCCTTGCGGCATGGAAGGAACACGTTCGGTGCACAGCAAGGGAAGTGCTGGAGTGATATGGACAGCCAGCAGCTTCCCAGGCACACCTGAGGACATCATCTCACCCACAGCTGTCCCCTTGATGACTGAGTAAAGAGGGAATCCCACTTTTTCAGCCAGGTATGTCATGATTCTGGTGGAAGAGAGGGATGCTCACCTTCAGTTTGTACCTGCTGGAGGCAGCCTTCTTGGCCCCGGCTGCGGCAGCCGTGCCCAGCCCCTGCTTCAGGTCATGCACACTGACTGTGTGACTTGCTGAAAGACACAAAGAGAGTCCCAGTGAGGCCTCTTCCACTCTGCTGCTGTCCTGGTTTGGCTAAGAGACAATCCCAGGCCAGCCATGCTCTGCAGGCCATCAGCAGTGTTGAGCTAGCTAGGAGGGGGCAAAGCCTGTGCAGCTGCCCTGAGCTGGCCGCAGCTGTGCCCCAATCCCATCAGCAGCAGCTCAGTACAGCAGGGGAAGTGTGCTGAGGATATGGGCTCCTCCTGCTTCTCCCCATCCTTAGAGGGGTTTGCTCACCAGTCTGCTCCTGAGTGCTGCTTTCTTGCTTATTGTGACCACCAAACATTCACTAAGCTGAGTATTAACTTCATACACTTTGAATTTGCAGCAGTATTCATCTTTGGTTTGCTGCTTCATTAAATCCATTTTCATTTCACCCCATGGGGCTCCTCTCTTTTCCCTGATTGCCTTTCCCAGCTGGGGAGAGGGTAATAAAGCAGCTGCTACAGTTTAGGCCAGGGCAGGAGCTAGATAAGGGCAGCTGGGCAGCAAAGCTCAAAGCAAGCCAGCAACTGGGCCTGTGATGCTCCTTCCTCAGAGGTTCCTCAGCCAGCCACAGGAGAAGGGGTGAGTCTGGTGGCTTTTTCTCCATTTTTCTGTCATTTTAACCTTTTCAACTCTCCCTTGACAAAGAAAACAAGTCTTTACTCTGCACTATCACTGAAGTGAATATTGAGGTCTCAGTGTTGCTTGCAGAACTCCCTTCTGCCTGCTAACAGCAGTTGTGGTTCAGCCAGACATGCACCAGAGACTCACAGAATCTAGGTTGGGGAAAACCTCTAAGGTCATTGAGCCAAACTATCCTCTAACTCTGCCATGCCTGGGCCTAAACCATGTCCCTCAGCACCACCCTTCTGCGTCTTAACACCATCAGGGATGGGGACTGGACCTCTCTGGGCAGCCTGTGCTTGTTCTTTGAGAACCTTTTCAGTGAAGAAGTTTCTTCTAATGTCCAACCTAACCCTCCCCTGATGCATCCTGAGGCCATTTCCTCTTGCTACTAGTGAGAAGAGACCAACCCCCACCTCACAGCAACCACCTCTCACAGCACCTCCCAGCAGGAGGCTCCTGCTGGCTCAACAGCACCACCATATTCTAACCAGCTCTGGTTTTGGCTCAGCTGGGACACAGAAGACCTTGCCACAGCCAGAAGAGCCAAGCAGCCCTTCTGCTGGTCTGTTCCATACCTTGCTTCTTGACAGTGATGGGCAGGCTGTAGTTGTAGGTGCTGCGCTTGGCTTTCACAGGCATATCGTTAGGGGCATAGCCTGCAGGTGAAGAAAGAAAACCACTCATGAGCTGAGGGTTGTTGCTGAGCTCCCTGGGTGGCCTCTGGGATATGCTGACCTCAGCAAGATGAGAAGTATCAGACCAATAAAACACTGGAATTTGGCAAGAGGGAGATGTGATCTGATGGTACTGAGGCTGCAGCTCTGTCGTTGTTAGATGAGCTCAGAAAGTCCTTTCCCTCAGCAAGGTCAGAGCAAGGGAGTCCTGTTCCTGTGTGTCTCAAGGTCTGAGACCTAACATCATGAAGGGATGTTGAGGTTCCTGAGGAAAAGCCTCCATGTAAGGAACAGAATCTACTACTCGGGGTCTCCCCTGAGCAAGAGGGAAGATTGTCCCCATCCAGTTGGGCTCTGAAGACACAGAGGAGGAAAGTCAGGCAGCTGCCCATGAGTGTGGGTGTGCCAAATGAGGAAAGGCTGCACACTATGGCAGAAAGCACTAAGGGAGCTCAGGGAAGAACCACAGCAAGCAATGAACTTAGAAAGTGTCACCTTCATCAGGACAAGAGTCTGCAAAACAAGTAAGAGGAGAAGCACTACCAGGCCTAAGCAGCAAGTAGAGAGAGCATAGAATGGTAAGGTTGGAAGGGAGCTCAAGGATCAGCCAGTTCCAACCCCCTGCCATAGGCAGGGACACCTCCCACTAGCACAGGGCACTCAAGGCCTCATCCAGCCTGGCCTTGAACACCTCCAGGGAGGGAGCAGCCACAACCTCCCTGGGCAACCTGTGCCAGTGTCTCACCACCCTCACTGCAAACAACTTCCTCCTAACATCCAATTTCAATCTCCCCTCTGACACTTCAAACCCATTCCCCTTGTCCTGCCATTCCCAGACCTTCTCAATAGTCCCTCCCCAGCCTTCCTGCAGCCCCCTTCAGATACTGGAAGGCTACTATCAGGTCCCCTTGAAGCCTTCTCTTCTCCAGGCTGCAGAGCCCCAACTCTCTCAGCCTGTCCTCACAGCAGAGCTGCTGCAGCCCTCTCAGCATCTTGGTGGCCTTCTCTGCACTGGCTCCAACACTTCCATGTCCTTCCTGTGCTGGGAGCTCCAGAACTGCACCCAGGACTGCAGGTGGGGTGTGAGGAGAGCAGAGCCAAGGGGCACAATCCCCTCCCTTGCCCTGCTGCCCACACTGCTCTTGCTGCAGCCCAGCACACAGTTGCTGTCTGGGCTGCACTCACACTGCAGCCTCAGGTTGAGCTTTTCATCACCCCAGACCCCCAGGGCCTGTTCCTCAGGGCTGCTCTCAGCCATTCCCCACCCAGCATCTCTGTGGCTTGGGCCCTTTTACCATATTTCATTCCACAGCGAATTCTGAAGTCCAGAACTTGGTAAATCTTTGCTTCAGGATGTTTCCTGGGGTCATACCCAAACCTCACCCACAAGCTTCTCCAAGGACCTGTTAACTGCATAAGTACAAGAGGGAAGATGGTTACAGAAGCCCAGCAGTGCTACAGAGGTTCTTCAGTTCTTGGGTGATTCTAATGCTTCCTCTTGTTGCCCAAAGATGATTTCTTTTTGCAGCTCTTTCCATGCTTGTTTTTTTCCCCATGATTTTATATCTTGAAACTCAGCAATCAGTGCAACAAAGCAGAAATATTTGTGTGATTTTTATAAACTAAGATGCAGGGAAAGGTCTCTGCTTCCAGACAGACAGCTGATGGGAGTGTCTGACTGATGATCAGAACCACTGGAGTAAACAGTTACTGAAGCTTCCATGGCTTTAAGGCCTGTTCAAAAGCAAAGTTCTCCTTCCCTCTTTCTCTCTGCACAACCCCAAGCCTAGGTCCTTAGCAGCAGGACCAGGAGTCATAGAATGGTAGGGGTCAGAAAGGACCTCCAAAGAGCATTGGGTCCAACTCCCCTTGCCAGAGCAGGATCACCCAGGGCAGGCCACACAGGAATCAGGTTGGATTTGAAAGTCTCCAAAGGAGACTCCACAACCTCTCTGGGCTGCCTGCTCCAGGCCCCCAGCACCCTCACAGTAAAGAAGTTTCTCCTCATGCTGAGGTGGAACCTCCTGTGTTCTAGCTTCTATCCATTCTTCCTTGTCCTACCAGTGGAAGAGCCTGGCCCCTTCCTCTTGACACCCACCCCTCAGATATTTATAGACATTGATTAGACTTCCTCTTAGGCTTCTTTTCTCCAGACTAAATAGCCCCAGGACTCTCAGCCTTTCATCACAGGAGTGATGTTTTAAGTCCCTTAATCATCCTTGTAGGTCTTCATTGGACCCTCTCCAGTAGACCCCTGTCTTTCTTGATCTGGGGAGCCCAACCCAGCTGACACTCTCCTGCAGCCTCACACAGGTACAAGGGACAAACTCACCATGTAGAAGGCCAAATATGGCAAAAGAAGCTTCAGCTTGTCTGGATGGACACTGATATTGGCTTTCACTGCATTCCTAGACCAGACAGGACGGGCTTCAAAGAGCTGAAAGAGCAGAGAGTGCAGGGCAGCTTCCCACGGGGGCTGTCTTCTGTTCCTGGGGTTTCAGCCCTGCATGTGAGCTACTGGGGTGGGCAGCTGAGAACTCATGGCACAAAAGGGAACTCAGTATGAGCTGGCTGCAAGGAAGGGTTCAGCTCCTGACTTGCACAAGTGAAGGGTGGCAGTGGCATCTAGTGACACTTGCTGCATGAGTCACAGCCCTCAGGAGTTCCAGGGGAAGCCAGAGAAAGTGGCTGCAGGCAGCTCTTCCCTGCACAGCACTCTGGCCAGCTCAGGACTAAGGCACATACCTTTCTCAGCTCTTCCTCCACCTTTTTATCCACAGGATTGGTGCAGACCTTCTTCCAGGTCTGCACAGCAGCATCCAGGGGTTTAGTTGGGATTTCTTCATCATCAAAGTTCACAAAGATAGCGTTGTGCGGGCGCCGGGCCCTGCTGAGGCCGATCAGGTTCTCCCCAGACACCTGGGGGTTGTGGTATCCCTCCCTAGGAAAGAGGGAAAGGAGCTGCTTCACTCCCTGCCTGTGGCACACAACAACCAGAGGACTTTACTGGAACGTGTGAAAATGAAGTTTGTGCTGCAGATTTTGGAGGGGAAGGGACTCTGCTGCAGTGACTGCAGCTCAGGGACAGTGCAGCTCTGGTGATTCTGTGTTTTGTTTGACATGCCAATGAGGGACAAGGAGAGATGTTTCTGAGGGAGATCTGAGATTGTTCTTCTGGGAAAACCAAGCTGGGGCCAAGAAGGAACAGGTCTGGTGAGCTTGGTCACAGGAATATTTGGCATCCAGCCCTGCACACTCTCCCCTCAGCTCCAGCCCACGGCAGCAGGCACTGAGCTGGGCTCAAGTGTCTCAGCCTGTGTGCAGTGTGCTGGGGGAGGCAGTCACCTTCTCCACACCTCCAGCTCCTCACACCTGGCAAGCCCTCAAGTGGACTTCAGGTTTTTTTCAAGTGTGCCTTCCTCTGCTGTGCCAAATCAGGATGGAGAAAAGAGAACAGGGCAGAAGGTGACATGCATGGAGAATGGCTGTTCAGTCTGGAGAGAAGGCTCTGACCTTATTGTGACCTTTTGGTATCTGAGGGGGGCTACTGAAAGCTGGGGAGGGACTTTTTAGGCTGTCAGGGAGTGATAGGACTGAGGGGGATGAAGCAAAGCTGGAAATGGGGAGATTCAGACTGGATGTTAGGAAGAAGTTGTTGAGCATGAGGATGGTAAAAGCCTGGCAGGGGTTGCCCAGGGAGGTGGTGGAAGCTTCATCCCAGGCTGGATGAGGCTGTGGCCAGCCTGATCTAGTGCGAAGTGTCCCTGCCTATGGCAGGGGGGTTGGAACTGGATGATCCTTTTGGTTCCTTCCAACTTTGACTGATTCTGTGATTCTAAGTCCTTAAGTGGACTTCAGGTTTTTTCAAGTGTGCCTTCCTCTGTGGTGCCAGATCAGGAGGGATAAAAGAGAACAGGGCAGAAGGTGAAATGCAGGGAGAATGCATTCAGTGCAGCTCTGATGCTTCGAGAGAACAGATCCTGTATTGCTGAAGTCAGAATGGATTGGAGGCACTTTCAAGTGATGGAAATGTTAATTTGAAGAGTTGTCTGCTACAAGTATGTAACAAACCATAAAATGTTTCCCTACTCATGCACTCCAGGGCCAAGAGCTAGTCAGGAGCCAAGCAGCTGAGGCACTGACCGGTGTTGGATATCTGGCCGATAAAAGTAGTCAACAGGAGTGTCCAGGCGTGAGAAGATTGGTGGTGGGATGTAGAGAGGTAATTCTCTGTTGAAGAACTCTTCCTTCTCTGGTTTGAGCATTAGGACTTTGTCATACATGGAGGTTTGCTTGCCATCAGGACCAGAGTGCATTGCCAGGTACTGGAAATCAGACATTCCTGGGAGATAAAGAAGTTTAGTTGCTGTGCAGTCCATGGTGAGGATATCAGCACCTCTCACAACACTCAGCCTGCAGGAGCAGGAGACTGAGAAGGTTATGCAAAGGTTCACACAGCAAGGAGACTTGATTGCCCTTCCAGCCCACTTCCCTGTCCCAACAGACATGCTCATAGAATGGGAAGGTTGGAAGGGACCTCAAGGATCATCCAGTTCCAACCCCCTGCCATAGGCAGGGACACCTCCCACTAGCACAGGGCACTCAAGGCCTCATCCAGCCTGACCTTGAACATCTCCAGGGAGACTGTGGTCTGTTAGGGTGATCTTTGATCACATTCTGTGCTCCACAACCTCCCTGGGCAACCTGTGCCAGTCTCTCACCACTCTCACTGCAAACAACTTCCTCCTAACATCCACTTTCAATCTCCCCTCTGACACTTCAAACCCATTCCCCTTGTCCTGCCATTCCAAGCCCTTCTCAATAGTCCCTCCCCAGCCTTCCTGCAGCCCCCTTCAGATCCTGCAAGGCCACTCCAAGCTCTCCTGGAAGCCTTCTCCTCTCCAGGCTGCACAGCCCCAACTCTCTCAGCCTGTCCTCACAGCAGAGCTGCTGCAGCCCTCTCAGCATCTTGGTGGCCTCCTCTGGGCTCACTCCAACACTTCCATGTCCTTCCTGTGCTGGGGGCTCCAGAACTGCACACAGGACTGCAGCTGGGGTCTGAGGAGAGCAGAGCCAAGGGGCACAATCCCCTCCCTTGCCCTGCTGCCCACACTGCTCTTGCTGCAGCCCAGCACAGTTGCTGTCTGGGCTGCACTCACACTGCAGCCTCAGCTTGAGCTTTTCCTCACCCCAGACCCCCAGGGCCTGTTCCTCAGGGCTGCTCTCAGCCATTCACTCACCTTTAAGCCATGTGGGCACCAAGCCAAACATTACCTTGAAATTTGTAAACGGTAGTGACGATCCCAAGAATTTCCATTTCAAACTCAACTTGTGGTTGGTTTTGTTCTTCAGTGTCCAACTGCTGCTGCTTCTTCTTTGTCCTCCTCCTCACCTTGAGCAGCATGGTGGAAGTGGGGAAGCGATTGGCACATACGGGATGGCAGTAAGGGTCCTTGGGGCGAAAATACAGCTCCAGCCTTTTGGCAGGGTCTGCATAGATCTGTTAGCAAGGGCAGCAGCAGAGTCTCTATTAGCATCGCTCCGGCACAGCCCTTCTGCCCTGGACTCCATCCCTCCGCCTCAGGGATACGAATCCCCTCCCACCAAACCCAGCAGCATACCACGGGCACAAACAGCCGCTCGCACCCTGCCCCAGGCCCCCCACACCCCCTCCGGCGGGGAGCGGCCCAGGTGAGCGTGGAGTCTGCTCCAGGGCACGCCGGGCCTGACACGCGCGGACTCAGGGCGGGTGTCCTACAGCAGGTGGTTCCCTGGCTCCAGCCCCCTCCCCAGGACTCGACTCCGCACCCCACACCCCCAGTGACTGCAAAGCCGCCATCACCTCCCGGCCCCCTCCCGGTGCCCGCGGCCCGGCTCACCCGCGACACCCCCTGCTCTCCTCCCAGCGTCTGCAGCATGGCCCCCACGTCCCGCACCAGCCCCGGGTACTCCAAGCACACCAACCGCGGCGTGCGGGGCAGATCCAGCACGGCCGAGCCCCGCTCTCCCCACTCCCTCCCGGCCGCCATCGCTCCCCGGCCGCGGTCCCCTTCCCTCCCCTGGACCGCCGCAGCTGCCGCGTCCCTCACGCCCCGCGGGCTCCGGCACAGAGGTTCCGCCGCACAATGGTTCCTAGAGCGCAGAAGCGGTGCCAGGCCCTGCGTGGGTCGGCGGATTCCCGGGTGGGTGCCGAGGTGGAGGCTGGTGGATGACCGTGGGCCTGGGTTTAGACTAAAAGAGGGAGTTTTAGACTAGAAAGAAAGACGAGATTTTTGACACCGAGGGTGGTGAGACCCTAGCACAGGTTGCAGAGAGCTGGTGGAAGCTCTCTCCCTGGAACCATCCCAGGTCAGGCCGTTTGGAGCTGCGAGCAACCTGCTCGGGCTGCAGGGGTCCCTGCTGACTGCAGTGTGCTGGATCAGACGAGCTTTAGAAGTCCCTTCCAACCCTAACTCAGTTCTGTGGTTCTACAACTGGGTCTCTGCTGCTGGGGGTCCATGCAGGCAACACAGGCAACCAAACCCTGGGCCCAAGGGCTGCCAGAGCAAGCTGAGCCATGGCTCTGTGCCAGCAGCTGCACCAGGATGCTGCTGTGCTTTGGGCCAGGGAACACACAGCACCTGGAGACTGGATGCCACTTGCTGCCTGACCCTGATGCTGGGGAGAAAACTCTGTGATGGCAAAGACACAGAGGAGCCAGGGCCACTGAGTTGCAAGCAAACTTTTAATAAGTTTGGCCTCTCCTTCAGAGGTGTTTGCCTTAGCCTCACATCAGTTCCATATCAATTCCATCAGTGATGTTGGCAACCTGTGGCAGGCTCCTGTAGACTGAGTTCCAGAAGTTCACGAACTTGCCTCTCAAGTCTTGCTTCACAGAATTCTTGCCAATCTTGTTGTTGATTTCCAGGTAGTAAGTGCCCTTTTCACTGTAGGGTGGCCAGTTGACAGGCACCTTGGAATAGCCCTCGTTGGGGTCACTGGGGAAAAGAATGCAAAGAAGTTCAGCTTTGTCAGAGCAGCTTGTGGAGGCAACAGGGGTTGTGGTGTGTGGCTTGGGTCCCATCTGCCTAGGTGAGGCTTTAAGTGAGTGCAAAGGCAGAGTCTGACACTGGGAGAGGCAACTCTGCCTACTAGGAGTGACTTGCTGACCTGCAGTCTCCTCTCTTGGTCCACACAACATCATCCCTGGCTGCACACAGAGGCTTAACTCCTGCCTGGACACTAAGATTTGGAAGCAGACCTCATCATTACGTTTGGGCAGAGCACAGAAGTTCTGGAAATGCTTCTGCTGTCCCTAGGGGCTCTCTGGGTGAGAGGGATCCAGAGCAAACTCTACCAGTGACAGAGGTAGAGGCAGGCTCACAACACAAGGACAGGCAGAGGACACTGCACTTTTGGGAACTGCTCCTGAGGAGTTATTAGACAGAATCACAGAATGTCATGGGGTGGATGGGACCTCCAAAGCTCATCCAGTCCAACCCCTGCCAGAGCAGGAGCACCCAGAGCAGATCACACAGGAACACATTCAGGCAGGGCTTGAATATCCCCAAAGAGGGAGACTCCACAGTCCCCCTGGGCAGCCTGTGCCAGGGCTCTGGCACCCTCACAGGGAAAAAAAATCCTCCTCGTGTTTCCACAAAACTTCCCATGCCTCAGCTTCTACCCAGTGCCCCTTACCCTGGCACTGGGCATCACCCAGCAGAGCCTGGCTGCAGCCTCCTGGCACTCACCCTGCACATCTTCATAACCATTGCTGAGGTCACCTCTCAGTCTCCTCTCCCAGCAGCACAGCTCCAGCTCCCTCAGGCTCTGCTCCTACCAGAGCTGTTCCATTCCCTTCAGCATCTCTGTGGCTCTGTGCTGGACTCTCCCCAGCAGTTCTATGTCCCTCTTGAACTGGGGGGCCCAGAACTGG
>VWZE01011561.1:352376-365237 GCA_013396675.1 Eubucco bourcierii
GGAGGGGGGGGGGGGGGGGGCAGAACTGGACACAGTGCTCCAGATGTGGCCTCAGCAGGGCAGAGTAAAGGGGCAGGAGAACCTCTCTGCACCTACTAACCACAGTCCTGCTAATCCAGCCCAGAATGGCATTGCCCCTCCTGGCCACCAGACCCCATTGCTGGCTCATGCTCACCCTCCCACCCACCAGGACCCCCAAATCCTTTCCCCCTTCAGTGCCTTCCACCAGCTCAGTCCCCAACCTATCCTGATCCCGGAGGTGAGCCCCAAATATGGAACAGGAATCTCTCACCCTGACTTAGCAAAGTTGGTCCAGTAAGCAATCATGGCACTTGAGACAGTCCTGTGCTTGGGCAGGTAGCCCAGGGGGGTGGCAAAGGGTTTCCCAAACACATACTGCAGGTCGTCAGCGTGGTCTGCCCCTACCCAGCTCGGGTAGACAGGCATGCGGGACGGCTGGGAGAACAGGTAGCTGTAGGTCTTGGCAGTCCTGAGGGGAGCAGAGAGACTTGCTGTGAGTGGAGGGCAGGCAAAGGGGTGCAGATCCCTCCTCATGCTCCAAACACAGACAGAGACAGAGCTTCACCCACGGGAGATGCATCCAGGAGGAGATCTTGGGAGGAAGCGTTCTTCTAGCTGGTAATTTTGAACTTCCTGATTCTCACCCTAAGCCTCATCCTGCTGCCATGTCTCATGGCATCAAACACAGCCAGGATGAAGCCTGAAGCTCATTGCACTGGGAATTCACAGCCAGTTCCCAGCATGATTGCCTTGCAGCAGCAGGGAAATGGGGTTTGTTAAAGCTGTGTGTAAACACTGAGCACCAAGAAGGCAACCTCCTTGCAGTTCAGCCTTCTGAACCCACTCCTCAGACCCTTTCTGGCTCCCTGGGTGGGCTTTGGGCTGCTGCCAGGGCTGAGATGCTCACCTGGCATTCTTCAGGTGCAGATTCAGTGCCCACTGTGTGGGAATCAGGAAGATGTAGTCAGTAGCCAGGTCCACCACTGTCCTCTTCACAGTCTCCCTGTCTGGCTTTTCACCCCAGTCTTGGGTGTAGATGTTGTAGGTCAGACTGGCTCCACGCTCACCCCTGTCCACAGTAAGTCCTTTGACCAGATTATAGACCTCATCTCTGAAAAGAGAAGTGGTGGCAATTAGAGACTGGCAGCTTCAGGTGAGGCAGGGCCCATGGGAGTGGATCCCAGCTCCTGCTGGCATTCACATCCAGGCCTGTGGTTAACAGCAGCTTGGTGGAATAAAGGCCAATGATTCCATTCCAGCTATTCCAGCCCAGATTCCATCCCCATTCCAGCTCAGATGTGTGTGCATCCCAGCAGAACAGCTAGGGGCCAAGTTTGCCACGAGCTCATTTTGTCCACTAGAAAGAATATTATGGGGTGGGTGCCCAGGATGCATCTGCTGTGGCTGAAGAACATGAGGGCTGCCAAGCCTGTCACTGGTGCTGAGTTCAGAAACACCTTAAAAGTATATGGGGAAGACTTCCCCACTAGCTGCTCCTTCCCTTTGAAGGCTCTGAGCTTGGTATCCTTATGCTCTAGGCAGCCTGGTTTGGAGTGAGATTCTGTCAGGTGTGAGTCCTTGGAGTTTGGAGGGTACCTTAAAGATGAGGCCCCTGCTGCTGAGGGCTCTAAGAGCATCCCTTACTCACGCGGTGACTTTCACCAGCGGGCGGTTGATGGCAGGTATGTCGATGCCAGCAAAGAAGTGCCCATCCATGTCATTGACCCCAGCAATGTAGTCAATGTCAGCAGTGTTGGCAAAGAGGTTCTCTGGCATGTCTGGGAGGAAGTCTCCATCGATGACAGGAGAGAGGGCAAGTGTGTGAACCAGAGGAACTGCAGCAGGAGACAAAACCGGAGCTGGTAAGGAGCTGAGAAAAGGCAGCTGTGTGGCCTGGCATGAGCCTAGGGCTCAAGGGACTGTGCAAGGAGTAGGCTGAGGGGTGGTGGATTCAGTGTGACCACAAGGTCAGGAAGCCTCATGCTTGTAGGTGGGGGAGAGGGACAAAAGATCTGTCAGCCAGCAGGGAACATCACCAGGAGTTGGCCAGCAGGAGCAGGGAGGAGATTGTCCTCTCGTACTCGGTTCTGGTGAGGCCACACCTGGAGAGTTGTGCTCAGTTTTAGGCACCTCAATACAAGAGAGATGTGCAGGTGCTGGAGCGGGTCCAGAGGAGGGCAAGGAAGCTGTGAAGGGCCTGGAGAATAAATCTTATGAGGAGTGACTGAGGGAGCTGGGGATGGTTAGTGTGAGGAAGAGGAGGCTGAGGGCAGACCTCATTGCTGTCTACAGCTACCTGAAGGGACATTGTGGAGAAGCTGATGCTGGGAATTTGAGACAGGAGAAGGGGGAATGGCCTCAAGCTGAGGCTGGGGAGGTTTAGATTGGACATTAGGTAAAGATTTTTCACTGAGAGTGGTCAGGGAGTGGAATGAGCTGCCCAGGGAGGAGGTGGTGGAGTCACCCACCCTGGAGGTGTTTCAGAGTGGTTTGGATGTGGTGCTTGGGGCTATGGTTTAAGGTGAATCTTGTTGAGTAGGGTTCCAGGCTGGACTTGGTGCTCCTGAGGGGCTTTGCCAACCTGCATGAGGCTGTGATTCTGTGACACAGACTCTGCTTTCAGACTCTTTGCCAACACCTCAGTGTCCCACCAAAGCCATGGTGAGCCCTGGGTGGGTGCCTGTTGGAGCATGAACATGTGCCAGGGGCCTTACCAGGCAGGTTGATCAGGTCCAGGTGGTAGGCCAGTGTCAAAGCCTTGGGGCTGGAGACACGCAGGCAGCTAGCCAGGACAGTGCTGTTGTCTGTGGGGCAGCCAACCTTCGCCCCAATCTGCAGCAGGACAGAGAGGAACCTCCCAGACACTGCCCTCTCCAGCCAGGCTTCAGCCCTGCCTTCCCAGAGCCACAGGCTGGCTTGAATTGCCAGCAGGGCAAGGGAGGGGATTCTACCCCTTTACTCTGCTCTCCTCAGACCCCATCTAGAGTCCTGTGTGCAGTTCTGGAGCCCCCAGCACAGGAAGGACATGGAAGTGTTGGAGCAGGTCCAGAAGAGGCCACCAAGATGCTGAGAGGGCTGCAGCAGCTCTGCTATGAGGACAGGCTGAGAGAGTTGGGGCTCTGCAGCCTGGAGAGGAGAAGGCTTCCAGGAGAGCTTGGAGTGGCCTTGCAGGATCTGAAGGGGGCTGCAGGAAGGCTGGGGAGGGACTATTGAGAAGGGTTTGGAATGGTAGGACAGGGGGAATGGGTTTGAAGTGGGAGAGGGGAGATTGAAAGTGGATGTTAGGAGGAAGTTGTTTGCAGTAAGGGTGGTGAGAGACTGGCACAGGTTGCCCGGGGAGGTTGTGGAGCACAGAATCACCCAACGTGATCAAAGATCACGTTGGGTGATTCTGTGCTCCACAACCTCCCTGGAGGTGTTCAAGGCCAATTTGGATGAGGCCTTGAGGGACCTGTACTAGTGGGAGGTGTCCCTGCCTATGGCAGGAGGTTGGAACTAGATGATCTTTGAGGTCCCTTCCAACCTTCCCATTCTATGAATTGAAAGCAGCACATCTCCAAAGCTCCATGCTGGGCAGCAGAGCTCCTGCTGAATCCCATGCTAGTGATGCTCTTCTTTCCAAAGCCCTTGCTGACTCTTCTCAAAGCAAGCCCTCATTTTGTTCTCCCTTCCCTCAGACAAGAGCCAGAGGTTACCCTTTTAGCCCAGGCAAAGGGGTCCTTTTGGATGGCCCAGCTGCAGAGACCGACGCCGCTCTGGCTGATGGCTCTCTTGAACATGCCCTTGTTCTTTGGACTCAGCATCTGTGGTGCAAAGCAGAAACAAGAAGGTTTCAGGAGCTCCAGGCCTGCCAGACCTGCCCAATCATCTCACACCTTGTGCACCAGTCCCAGGCAAGCCTCCAGCTCTTGTGCTATTAACAGCCTCAGCAATTAGAAGGTGATGTGGTGAGAAGAGGAACGAAGCAGGGGGAGATGCAAGGAAATGTCACCTCACCGGGGGTGCCAGAAGCAAGGACACAAGTCTGCAGTGCTGGGACTGATGAAACTGAAGGAGGAGGAATGGCTACAAAGCAAAGAGGTTGAGCACTGCTGTCCCTAGCAGGAGAAGACTAATCAGGTGGAGGAGAGCAGCTGGATGCCAAGGGGACCACCTCTCCCACTTAGGCAGGAGTGGCTTTGGTGGGCTCCAACAAAGACAACTCACCTGCAGGGAGACACTGGTGGCACCAGCTGATTCCCCAAAGATAGTGATGTTATCTGGGTCACCCCCAAAGGCTTTGATATTCCTCTTCACCCAGGCAATAGCCATGTGCTGGTCCTTCAGCCCGTAGTTCCCTGAGCCACAGAGAGCACCAAGCGTTGAGCAGGGGCTCGGCAAAGCTGGCGAGCCCTGTGCCAGGGTGCCCTGAAGAGGGAGCAGCTGTGGTACCTGGCAAGTTCTCGTCGCCAGTGCTCAGGAAGCCCAAGGGCCCCAGGCGGTAGTTGAGGGTCACCACGATCACGTTGCCCCTCACGGCGATCTCCTCCCCATCGTAGAGGAAGTTATCGAGGAAGTTGGCTCCCTGGCTGCCTCCCACAAGGAAGGCACCGCCGTAGATCCAGACCATCACTGGCAGCTTGGTAGAGACTGAGAGATGAAAAGCAGCATGAGGCAGAGCAGGGCTGGAAGGTGCTGCCCCTCCTGCCCTGCACCCACTGCCTGAGCACTGCTCCACCTGGCCGTGAGCAGACTTGGGCCGTGCAGCAGCTGTGGCCAAGAAGGTCCCCACAGCACAGAAGAGGCTGGAGCTGAGGGATGCTGGCTGAGAGGGTGTGCTGGTTTGAGGCTAACAGGAATATTTTAATGGAGAAAATGATATTATAGGCTGTGAAAGGAAAACAGTGGTGATGTCTGCTGCACTCACAGGCTTGCTGAGATGTTTAAGAAGACAAATATAGCTAAGGCACTCTCCTGGAGAGTCTCAGGCTCTCTAGCTGTTTTGGTCTGGACCTCTCTGCTAACTTAACTAACCACTCTGCTTCTAACTCCCCTGGCCAATCCTCCAAACTCGCCTTGTGTGTAAGCCAAGCCCTGGGGTAAGGTATAGGGGTGGGGAGAAGGTGGAAGGATGGTTGGGAGCCCCTCCTAGGGCCTCTGATTTCTGGGAGTTGTGTTTCTGTATTCCCTTTAACTTGTGTATTTCTGTAACTATTCCTGTCTGTTGTGTCTATCTCTGCTTGTACATTGTGCTGAGCTGCAAATAGAGCTTCAGTCTTTGACTCCCAAACCATCACAGAGGGCTCCCACCCTTCCCTTTGGAAAATCAGTGCTCCTCTAGCTGCCCACTATGGGAGCACAGCTGCTGGGAGATGCTCCAAAGGCAAGTGAGAAGCCCCTGCCCAGCACATACTCTGCTTCCTCCCCTGGGGGATCCAGATGTTGAGATAGAGACAGTCCTCACTGCCACGGACATCAGTCTGGGTGAGTGTCATCTGCATGCAGCGGTTCTTGAAATCCTTTGCACTCAGTGTTCCTGAGAGGAGAGAGGGAGGACAGCAGCTTGTGGTTAGAGACACCAGTTCCATCCTTGGGTTGCAAAATTGCAACCAGAGGGCTGCAGCAGCTCTGCTCTGAGGACAGGCTGAGGGAGTTGGGGCTCTGCAGCCTGGAGAGGAGAAGGCTTCCAGGAGAGCTTGGAGTGGCCTTGCAGGATCTGAAGGGGGCTGCAGGAAGGCTGGGGAGGGACTATTGAGAAGGGCTTGGAATGGCAGGACAAGGGGAATGGGTTTGAAGTGTCAGAGGGGAGATTGAAAGTGGATGTTAGGAGGAAGTTGTTTGGAGTGAGGGTGGGGAGAGACTGGCACAGGTTGAGGGTGGTGAGACACTGGCACAGGTTGCCCAGGGAGGTTGTGGACACCTCATCTCTGGAAGTGTTTAAGACCAGGCTGGCTGAGGCTTTTAGAAGCCTGATCTAGAGGGAGGTGACCCTGCCCATGACAGGGGGAGTTGGAAGTGGAAGATCTTGAAGGTCTCTTCCAGCTCAAGCCATTCTATGACTCTCATACCCCCCAGGGGACTCAAAGCTTTTTGTTGAAGTAGGTAGAAGCAGGCAATGACATCTTTGGCTTGTCAATAATGGATTAAAGAGAGAAAGAAAAATAAACCCCCAGACCAAATGCATTCAAAAGCTGGACTTTACCTTCCCAGCCAGGATGAGGCTGAGGATCTTCCAGAGTCTTTGTAGGAGCAGCAAAGGGAATCCCTCTGAAGATGTCAACATAGCCCTCGAAGAGTCCCAGCCTTTTGTTCTCACCTTCCACAAAGCCTCCCTCTGTGAGCACCACCCCCAGCTGCACGTGAGAGAAGAGAAAATCCGTGGCACAGTCCAACCTTCAACCCAGCACCACCATGCCCATAGGTTTCATGAACACCTTGAGGGATGGGCACTCCACCACCTCCCTGGGCAGCCTGTGCCAGTTCCTGACTGCTCTTGCAGCAAAGAAGTTGTTCCTAATCTCCAACCTAAACCTCCCTGGCACAATTTCAGGCCATTTTTTCTCCTATCACCTGATAATAGGGAGAAGAGACCAACCCCATCCCGGCTCCAGCCTCCTTCCAGGGAGCTGCAGAGAGTAATGAGGTCTCCCCTCAGCCTCCTCTTCTCCAGGCTGCATACCCCCAGCTCCATCATCTACTCCTCCCCAGCCTTGTTCTCCAGACCCTTCCCCAGCTTTGTTGCCTTCCTCTGGACATGCTTCAGCCCCTCAATGTCTTTCTTGGAGTGAGGGGCCTGAAGCTGACCTCACTCTTTGAGGTGTGACCTCAGCAGTGCCCAGCACGGGGGAGCAGTCACTTCCCTGCTCCTAACTGGCCACACTCTTGCTGACTCAGCCCAGGCTGCCATTGGCCTTCCTGGGCACCTGAGCAGGCTGGTGACTGAGGTTCAGCCAGCTGTCAGCCAGCTGTTTTGCTGGGCAGTCAGAATGCCCTGCAAAGCTCTCAGAAGCTCTCTTGTACTCACGGTTGCTGCTCCTGCTGCCCTGAGGCAGCAGCACAAGGCAAGGCAGAGGATCCCCCAGCGAGCCATGGTCTGCACACCTGAGGACAGAGTCCCCAGATGGGGCCCTGCCTGTTATATAGGTAGGAGTGTGGCTCTGTGTCAATGCCACAGCCCAGTCTTGGCTCTCAGCTGAACCAGAGTAACCTTTCCAGACCTGTCCTTCAGCCCCGGGCTGAGGTAAGACTGTGTGAGCCCTGCAGATGTTACTGCTGTGGGCTGGAGGCCAAAGGTAAGGAAATGTCTCAGGCTAATGAAGCTCCTGAGAACATTAAAGTGCTGAAGCCTTGAGAAGCTTCGAGAAGCCTCAGATACAGCAGGCTGAGATCATGCTGACCATGCACCAGAGCTCATCAGAAACCTGGCACTGGTGACACACTGGGGAGCCACAGCTCACCCCCTCTGTCACTGGCTGCTCACAACCCAGCCAGCAAGGGCAGGTGGATGAGTGGCCAACCTCTGTGGACCTGAAGCTCTGCCCCCCTGCCTGCTTCCCTCAGTCCTTGCTGTCTGCTGGGGAAGCCAAAACAGGATGAAGAGCATCATCTGAGGACAATTCCCCACTGCATCCTGCAGAGGGGAATTATTCACTGCCCAAAAGTGGTTTTCTGCTGGCCTTGTACCCAAGGTCACCAGCGAGGGCCAGTGCCAAAGCTGTGGCTCAGCATTGGCATTCCCCTTGGAGAAGCAGAAGGGCAGCTCAAGCCCTGGGGACTCCAGCAGCCCCAGAGTGCTCCCCCAGCACCTCCTCAGACACCTTTTCTGTTACCACATGGCCCAGCCAAGCTGCACTCCTCACACCAGGCTGAAGGGCTGGGGATGTGCAGCCTGGAGAAGAGAATATTCCAGGGGGACCTTAAAGTTGTTTGCCAATAGCTGAAGGGATCCTTCAGAAGGGCTTCAAAGGGACTTTCCTGGGGGTGTCTAGAGACAGGCCAAGGGGGAATGGTTTGAAGCTGAGGCAGAGCAGGGTTAGAGTGGAGCTGAGGAAGTTCTTCAGTTTGAGGGTGATGAGAGTCTGGAATAGGTTGTTCAGGGAGGCTGTGGCTGCCTCCTGCCTGGGGGTGTTGCAGGCCAGGTGGGATGAGTCCTTGAGCAGCTGAGTGTAGCTGAGAGGTGTCCCTGGGCATGGTGGGGAGGTTGGAGCAGATGAGCTCTGAGGTCCCTTCCAACCTGAGCCATTCTGTGATTCTTTGGAGACATTTGGGAAGGAGCTTCTCCCATTTTTTGGGCACATTGCCAGCTGGTCTGGATTCTGGGCTCGTGCCTGGGAGTTTGTTGTGCTGACTGGATGCCAGCTTGGCCATGGAGTTATTGGCTGAGCTCAGAAAGTCCTTCCCCTCACCTTGCCCTCTGCCAAACCTGAGTATGGGAACCTTGAGTCTCAAGATCTGAGACCTTTCATCCTGCACAAGGTGTAAAGAAGGGACCCAGCTGCTGCTGGCAGCCTCAGGTAGGCCCAAGGCACAGACTCACTACAGAATAGGCCAAATGTGGCTACAGCAGCTTCAGCTTGTCTGGGCAGACACTGATGCTTGCCTGTACTGCACTCTGGGACAGGATGGGCTTCAAAGAGCTGGAATAGTGTGGAAACAGCCATGGAACTGAGCACAGCAGCCTCAGTGGCATCTCCTGGGACCTGTCATTCAGGCAGGCTTGGGATTTGCCCATCATTGTCCTCAGAAATACAGACAATGCCCATCCAAGCCTGCGGCCACTCTCAGCAGGGCTGGTGAAGAGCTCTGCAGAAGGCACATTGCAGGATTCATGTGGAGGTCCCAGCCCTCAGATTTCAGATGCATGCCACTGGAGCACCTTCCTGACAGTGTCACACCTTGACAGATGTTTGTCCCAATCAACATTTGCAGCTGTTCAGGACTCCCAATAGTCCTGCATTCCTGGCACAATAAGCCAGCAGAGTCCTTCTGACCTGGGAGATTAGAGAAAAAGCAAATGTGTGTTTTGCTAAGGGCAGAGGGCACAGCTGGTAGCAAACTGGAGTGGAACCCAAAGGCTTGGATTTGAGTTCCTGGCTAACTACACAGGTCCACATCTCACTACCAAGGTTAAGTGACACAATCACAAAACCTTCAGAGAAGGTTACAACCACACACATTTTGGATGAGGTCTGCAGGACACAGCACAGTGCCCAGCCCAGCTCAGGAGTGCCCTTCTCAGCTCTTCCTCCACCTTTTTATCCACAGATTGGGTGTACAATTTCTTCCAGGTTTAGTTTGAGTCACTTAAACATCAACATTCACCAAGGTAGTGTTGTGTGGGCCCTGCTGAGGGCAGCCAACTCCTCACCAGACACTTGGGGCTTGTATCCCTCACTGAGAAAGAGCAAGGGGGGATTGGGTTTGCTTTTGCCTAGAGCACACATGGAGCCTTCATTGGAACATGTGAAAATGAAGTTTGTGCTTCAGACTTTGGAAGAGAAGGGCCTCATCCATGTGAGCAAGAGGTTGATTTGGCTCCCAGGGACGCTGGCACCACATACTGGTACCATATAAAAGGCTCTTGTGGCCACAACTGGAGAAAGGTAATTTACATCATAAAGCAAAGTCCAGTGGCCCAGAGGTCTCCTGCAGTGCCTCAGAGCAAACCCTCAGGCACTTGGCTGCAGGTTTGTATGAAATGTGGCTTCAGCACAAAAGGCTTCACCCTCTGCATGTCCTCTGCCGTGGTTCCTGCAGCTCAGCAGGGTGCAGGATCAAGGCAAGAGGGAAATACAGCTCAGATAAATGTGGATTATGTGAAGGTGGCGATGAAGGACGGCAGTGAGAAAAATGAAAGATGCTTCTGTGGGAGATCTCACAGATTGTTCTGGAAAAACCAAGCAAGGGCCAAGCAGGAACAGGTCTGGTGAGCATGGTGGCAGGAACATTTGGCATCCACCCCTGCACACTCTCCCCTCAGCTCCAGCCCATGGCAGCAGGCACTAAGCTGGGCTCAAGTGTCTCAGCCTGTGTGCAGTGTGCTGGGGGAGGCAGTCACCTTCTCCACACCTCCAGCTCCTCACACCTGCCAAGCCCTCAAGTGGACCTTCACTGAGGTTTCTGCTGCCAGGCTGCCTGCTTCTGCTGTGCCAAATCAGGAGGGAAAGAAGACACCAGGGCAGCAGTTCGAAGAGGTGAAAGTCTCCATCCCACCATCTTCATCCTGTCCCTGGGCTCCCCTTTTCCCGTGGGTACTCTGTGCACAGCAGCTGGGATGTGTGGGAAGGCTCCAGCACAGCTAAACCACACTGCCCCCACCACCACGGGGTCCTCGGGTCAGGGTTGGGGGCACACCTCTGTGTGTGTGTGTGCTTGGGTGTTGGTGTTCTAATTGCTGCTGGTCCTCCTGCTCATGCCAGCACAGTGGACAACAGGTTGGTCCATTCTGAGAGAGCTCCAGACCACCATTGCCAAGCAGCCAGGAACCAGAGAGTGCTCCAGGCTGAGGCAGAAGCAGAAACACCATTGCCAAGCAGCCAGGAGCAGGAGAGCAGAAGCACCACTGCCAAGCAGTCAGCAGCCAGAGAATGCCCCAGGCTGGGTCAGGGCCACCACTGCCCAGCAGCCAGAGAATGCCCCAGGCTGGGTCAGGGCCACCACTGCCCAGCAGCCAGAGAATGCCCCAGGCTGGGTCAGGACCACCACTGCCCAGCAGCCAGAGAATGCCCCAGGCTGGGTCAGGACCACCATTGCCCAGCAGCCAGAGAATGCCCCAGGCTGGGTCAGGGCCACCATTGCCCAGCAGCCAGAGAATGCCCCAGGCTGGGTCAGGACCACCACTGCCCAGCAGCCAGAGAATGCCCCAGGCTGGGTCAGGACCACCACTGCCCAGCAGCCAGAGAATGCCCCAGGCTGGGTCAGGACCACCACTGCCCAGCAGCCAGGCTCCAAGGCTATGCTGGGAGGGTTCGGTGCTTGCTGGGCTCGGCCTGCAGGGCGCAGCAGTTCTGCGTTTTCAGCTCCCTTGGCTCTGCCGCTCGGCTCTGCTCCACCTGATTCTCGTTGGGCTCCAGATGCAAGCCCCAAGCTGTGAGCAGGTGGAAGCACTGCAGAGGGAAAGCCTTTAAAAGCAGCCAGCCTGGTTTGAGTTGTGTCTGCTGCTTTGCACGACGCCAGTGCCTCGGGGGCAGCCTGAGCAGTGGGGTCCTGCCTGGTGCTGTGGTTGTGTCCTTCTGGCTTCACAGAATGATGGGGGTTGGAGGGGGCCTTGAAAGATGATCCAGCCCAACCTGCCCTGCCAGAGGAGGGTCACCCAGGATGGTGTCCAGGTGAGTTTTGAGAGTCTCCAGAACAGGAGACTCCACAGCCTCTCTGGGCAGCCTGCTCCTGGGCTTTGTCATCCCCACAGTGAAAAAGTTTCCCCTTACATCCCTGTGGAACCTCCTCTGCTCCAGCTTGCCCCCACTGCCCCTTGTCCTCTCACTGGGCTGGGAAATGCTGTAAATCTCTCTCCAGAAGTGTCAAGCTGCCGTTTGCCTTAGGCTTTCATGGCAGTTTTGGAAGCCTGGGCTCTGGCTGGAGTGTCAGGGCTGAAAACCACGAAGGGAAATGTTGCATCTCCCAGCTAAGGACTGGCTCAAATCTCTTCTTTACTTCACAGACTGTGTACAATGAGCTGTTAAGGAGCAGTTGGAGCAGGAAACAAGAATGTTTATGGAAAGGGGCTCTAAACCATCAATGCAGTGACTCAAACTGCCAGAAGTTAAAATGTTGCTTCTAACTGCCCTCTTCTGCCACGATTTAGGTGGCAAATGACTGCAGAGCTCTTTTGGTTTAGGAGCAGTGATGGTCAAAGAGCCTGGAACTGGTTTCCAGGCTGCTGAGAGTCTTGGTTGTGGAAAGCAGAAATTCCTTCTGAAAGTAGCTTGCTTGGTGTGGAAGAGGCTGTGCAGCCAGAGCAGTGTGGGCAGCAGGGTNAACCTGAGCCATTCTGTGACTCTGGGCAACCCCTCTCAGCCCTGTGCAGATAGCAAACCATGCTTCACTCCCTTCCACCTCCTGTTCTCTCTTACTGTTAGCTATGGCTCACTGTGTCAAGCACCCAAATTACAACCACTCTGTTCACACTGCTACTGCTTCCCTCCAAAAAAACCCCAGCACAGCTCTTTGCCAGTCCTTGGGTCACACAACTCGAGCAGCTTTTATCTCCCTGCCCTGAGCTGCAGGCTTTGCCTGCTCCTCTTTCTAATCTGCCATTGTGATTTGTTCATTGCCTGCTTGTTTTTCTCCTCCGGGAAGATTTGCTGAATCATCAGGGAGGAGGGAAGAGCTCAGGAGGCAGCTGGTGGCCGGTGATAAAGCCAGGACCACATCCAGCCCTCAGGGTTTGCAGCTGACAGCCCCTTCAGTTGAGGGCCCGAGTCACATTCCCTTCTGAGCTAAGATTGCTGGGGGCTTGGGGATTGAGGCAGTGGGGCTGAGGAGGAGGTGCCCCCCGAAATGGAGTTTATTGATCCTGACAGCCACGATCCCTGATCTCTGCAGAGGGGTTGGGCTAAATGACCTTTAAAAGTCTCTTCCAACCCAAACCCTTCTGTGTGATGATGCTGTGAGAGAACTTGCAGGCTAAGGGCTAAATCCTGCTGACTGTTGGTTGCTGTGCCCACTGCAGTGGGAACACCTNCACCCTCCAGTGCTGCTGTTCCCAGCTGGTGGAGAGAGTTCAGAGCAGGCCACAAAGATGCTCCAAGGGCTGCAGCAGCTCTGCTGTGAGCTGAGGGAGCTGGGGGGGTGCAGCCTGCAGAGGAAAAGGCTCCAGGGGGACCTCAGAGCTGCTGCCAGTGCATGAAGGGATCCTGCAGG